>OX465374.1:618914-791076 GCA_950004255.1 Mesopsocus fuscifrons | reverse complement strand
CCAATTTTCGGCAAACCTCAACTTTGAACCGTCATTGCTCCCAGACCTCACAACCGATTGGAACTTGCATATACATTTCAGAAACGTCCATGCCTTCGGAATGTGAAAACCAACTCACTTTTTTCATCCGATGAAAAGTTTGCCCCCAGGAATTTTTAGAAGAGGTCAGGTACGCCGTGTCAGTACGTATGTATGTATGTATGTATGTATGTATGTATGTAGCTAGCTATGTACGTATGTGGCATTGACCTGGACGGCACACTTTTCAACCGATTTTCTTCAAAATCGGTAGTGACCTTTCTAAAATTGGAAGAAATAAAAATCCAGAAGCCCAGTTTCCCCCCTTTAAAATTAAGGGGGGTTACCCCCCTAAAACACCCCCAAAAAGTAGAAAAAAAATATTTGCTCAAAATCGGCTCTAACGATTTCGATCAAATTTTAGACAATTATAGAACAAATAATTACGAATCCAATGATACCACCCACTACCCCCGCATAACTCCCTGGCCGCTAAAAAAGGGGGGGAAGTCCCCCCTGGACCTGTAAAAGGGCGAAATCAGTGGATTCAGTTTTTTGTGGTATATGAGTAGTTCTGGATATGACACGTGACAACGGCCATACTCGTCACAAATGGTATATGGCTTATTTCGAGCCTCCCCCCCCCCCCAGGGGGGGGGGGCAATTTTGAGTGACTTTTAAAGTGCGGCTTATGGGGTCTCAAACTGTTCGGGCGAACGTTGTGAAGCAAGTTTTTGTATCAAAAAGTTTTTCTGAACGTATCCAAGCACCCCACCCCCTAAGGGGGGTAGATTTGAGTGGTTTGCGAAATATGGGTTGTGGGGGCTTAAAATGATCGGGAGATCGTTCTGAGGCAATTTATATGGTCAAAATGATTTTTCGCCGCACCCCCCCCCCCCCCTATGGGGGGAGTTTTGGATACTTTCCAAAGTACATTGTATGGGGTATCAAAATGCTCAGGGAAACGTTCTGAGACAATTTATTTTGTCGAAACGTTTTTCCGAGCTTCCCCATCCACCCCACCTCCTTTTAGGGGGTAGTTTTGTGTGGTTGCCGAAGTATGTCGTGTGGGGTCTCTAAGTACTCGGGAGAACATTCTGGGACCATTCCTTTCGTCAAAAAGTTTTTCCGTCTTTAATCATTTAACCAAGGGTTTATTTCTAGGAATCACGCAAATAAGCAGGTAAAGTTTTGTCCGACCGTGTCGTACCGCTTGTTTCGTTTTTGAGTTAAGCGCTGTGCCGTATAGGCTTTGTGTAGTATAGTTTGGCAGGCTATAGCAGCAAACTAGGAAAATCCGAGCTATTCTTTTCAAGACCTGTTCTATCAGTTCAAGAAATTTCGTTCAAAAAGAGAGCAAAATATTTTGACACGGAAGATAAAACCGCTATAGAGCTAGCACTCTTTGACACAACTTACCAAAAACTGTCAAAATTAATTTCCAAATATCACTCAGATATGAAAGAAAAATATGATGAAAAATACGACGCATCAGAAGTGTCCATACCAAAAGGTAGCATTGTTTACTTAAAATGTTTATCACCACTGAAACATTTGGAGTCAAAACTGAAGAGAGGAGCACACTTAGGACCATTTCGGGTTTTAAACCAAACTAGATATACTTGCAAAATTGAAGATATCAAAACAAAAAAGGAAATGTAGGTTAGCAAAAGGCAACTGAAATCACCTATTGCACTAAGGGCACCGGAGGAAAACGATCCCAAAAAGGAAGACATTGAGAATAGACAAAACAAAATAGTGACAAGTCCAAGTAAGGATTCCGCAAGCACCAAAGTAAGTAACGCCATAAGTAGACCAATAACAAGGTCGATGACCAGAATATAGGTATCAGTAGTAAATGGAAAGAAAAGTAAGAAAAAAAAACAGTAGAAGCAAAAATAAAAATAAAAAAACGCTGTTGAAGAATTAAGAGATAGCTGAGCAAACAATAAATAAACACAAAAGACGAACGCCACTAACTTACTTACGACCTACAAAATGACAATAAGACTTATAATGACAAAACTAGAATAATTTACTGCATACGATTTATAACAAAAAAAAAAATAATAATAATAATAATAATAATAATAATAATAATAATAATAAGAATAATAAGATTAAAATAATGATAGAAATAAGTGTATGAATGGAAGTTTATGGCCATAAACTGAAACCTATAGAAGTAAAAGCAATTAAGTTTAGGAATTAATTAAAAATAAGTTAAGAAGTTATGGTTAAGTTATAGGTACTTAAGTTCAGACAAATGACGCGAACTACTCACTTATTGATAAATTAACAAAAATAAAATTAGCACTGAATTTTCTTATATTTCAGACGAGGAAAGGAGATACTTCATATTCTTCAACAACATTGCGGGTCGGCAAGTTTTTTTTAAAATTTACTTTTACTCTTACTACTTATCATGGGTTACGCACTGAAATTGGTATGGCTTATGGTACTTGCAATCTATATAAATAAGGTATCTTGTGCTGATGGTTGCCCTAAGTTTCATGTGACTAACGGACGAGTTTTGTCTTCTCGTCCGGTGGAAAATGTTATCATAAAGCACTAAAAACAACCACCTCGTGTGACAAGAAGTGCAACGGGTTGTTCTTCGGAAGTATTGAAATAGAATATGGTAATTGCAAACAAACCGCATTCGGGTCCCTAGATTTTTGTGACGTTGAACTATCAGCAAAAATACCCGAATGCAGAAATCAGCTTTCACCAATGGTCATTACAATTGCAGTTCTCATAGGTTCCGCTATAGTAGGATTGATTATTACAGGCATCCATAGGGTTCTCAGACACAGGAACATCGAATTTAAATCCCCATTCAACAAAAATTGTAAAGTCGAAACAATTGCCATGTTTCGGGCGCCTCGTGCCCCCAGATCACCCCCACCTCCACCACCTCCTAAGAAAACAAATCCACCTCAGGAAGCCGAAGTCTGTACCTCCACTAGTTACCAATCACCAAACATCGGTGGACCAAAGTATATGATGCCGATAATTTACATTTCATGTATTCTCGCATTAGCTATCCCGGCGCAGACTTGTGATTTCACAATAATTTATCAAGAATCAAAGTTGACGGCGTGTGAGGCCGACAACTGCAGTAGCATGCATTCAGTGTTTTTACTTTCTCGCCCGTATGAAATACATGGGCTGAGAAAGTTATGTCTTCGTGCAAAATTTCGATTTTGAGATTTTGGGTTTCCCATGATCCTAGAGGTCCCCCGAGTCCAAAAAAGTGGTTTTTAAAAAATGTCCGTCCGACGTACGTACGTACGTACGTCACTCTGTCGCGCAACTGGACGTCACACCGTTCGTCCGATTTTGCTCAAATTCGGTATGTAGGTACCTAATGTAAATATCTGGACCCGTTTTTTGATAAATTTTGATAACTCAAAAATTGCGCCTGCTATGGTCAAAAAAAGGCAAAAAATCGTGTTTTTTGACAGTTAAGAAGGGCTGGAAGCTACGTATATCAAGTTGGAACCTTGAAAATTTGCGAAAGTGTTTTTGAATAGATGCTTTAAGGTCATTTACAATCATTTGGAGGTGGGCCAATAACTTGGCCCAGTTTTGGCCCCAAACGCGTTGGTCATCTCTCCGGTAGCACTATTCGATCGATTTCAGTAAAAATTGGTAGGGAGGTGTACTTTAACCTAGTTTGATGTTTTACCAAACGAAATTTATCCAACATAATAATTATGGCCAATATTGGCATTATCGTAGGAAAATTTTCCAAAAATGGAAATCACGTTTTTCATTGGTTCAGACGGATTTGCAACAACCCTAATCGACAGATTTCCTTGAAAATTGGTGAAAATGGTCTCAGATAGATGCTTCAAGGTCATTTTCAATAGATTTTCAATTACTTGAAAATTAAGGCCGTGACATGGAAAATAGAAAACACGTACTTTGCGCGTCAAACGACGCTTCACCATTTGACGGATATGTTTGAAATCCGGTGAGTAGGGGCCTAAAATTATTGTCCAGTGTATGGCAAAATTGTTTTTAGAAAAAGTTAAAATTTTGGTCCAAAAAAAATAAATTACGTAAAAAAAAAAAATCAAAATTTTCGATACCGCTGGCGTAAAAATTGCGAGAAAGTCAAGTGCGACCATTGTCGGACCCTTTATTAAATATGCATACGCAGCAAGAGGTCTGCTTTATGTCGTTCCACAACACAACGAAAAGAATAAAACTAACTAGTGTCGAACTGGTTCTCACAGGAAAAGCCCAATATCAGACTTCAAAGTTACAGGAGGAATCAGTTCACGCAATACGTTGCTGGGAACGCGAGGAGACAAGTGTGTGGTAGAGAGTGAATGATGTACTAAGTTAAGTTAAGTGTGTGAGTGAAAGGGTTATTGGTGGCGTAAGTGTGGGTTACTGTGAAACGTGTGCCACCATCAAAGGGAGGATCAATTAGGGATACACCAAAATAAAAACCGGATAAAAGAAAACTGTGGGTAAGTCTTTAGATTTAAGTTCCTTTTTATTGAAGTGTGTAAGCTCTGCCCCCTTCACGCCCAGGGGTAACCTTACAACACCTGTAATGGTGGGGAAAACACCCTAGTCACAACTTATGATAACTCATCGGGGATACTAAAGGTCCCCAGAAACTGCTCTTTCAACGTTGCTGGGCTTTACCAGAGTAAGGGAAAGGGAAGTTATACTCATTATGTAAATATCTCACTTTTTGAACAATTCCCTACCGTTAACTTTTCTTATTTTTTCTCCAGTCCTCAATAAATTGGTTAATAACCTGACCAATACGGTTAATTTAAAAAATGGATTTCACCACGATATCAGAGAGCTCCAGGAGCTCCTTAGCAGCCTTGCTGGGAATCGTTCATTTGCTACGTCCAACATCTGATGGTGGGAGGAAGACAGGTGACACCTCTCAAAAGTGCAAGTGGACACCGTCCAGGGATGAAGCTAATGATCACTTCATCGGTCACGTGAGAAGTCCAGCGGAGCTGCAGAGATTCATCGATGACCGCTACCAGACTCAATCGGAACACAAACTTACCAGGGAGCCTTTCATCGTAGCCGTAGGACCCTCACTTCATGAAATTTCGAACTACCATTTAGAGGTAAACAAATCTTTGTTATACCACTTTTCTAATGTCAGAGACGCTCTAAAAGCCACATTCTCTGTATATTGGTCACTGATTTATTCGTAAATGATTCAAACAGTCATGGAGCAAAATTCATGACACCATTCCTGTCAGTCATAATAAATAGAATTGAAGAAACTGTAAACGAACATGATGTTCGAAGAGCCCTGGAACAGGCTCTCTCCGTTGAGCCAGACAGCTTGAAGGTTGGACCTTTGAGAAAATCATGGGGAGGCACCCTAAGCACAACCGTGCGCCTACCTGGAAAACTTGCGCGCAAGGCGATTGAACTTCGTGATATACAGATCGGCTGGACTGAGGCCAGAATTAAACAAAAGATTGTCCCGGATTGGTGCTCTAACTGTCAACTTCTTGGACACCGACGGCAGTCCTGTAGTGCCCCCAAAACGGTGAAACAACTCTGCCGATGCTGTGGAGAGGAAGGTCATATCACAAGACTCTGTAAGGAACCCGCAAAGTGTTTCACATGCAAAAATGCGAATGCTGGTCATCGTGCTGACTCTATGGCCTGCCCAGCATACCGGAAAGAAGTTCAAGCTATTCTAGCTTTGCAAAAAGAAAATGAGAAAAGGAAACCGAGGGACGATCGGAGCAACATACCCCCCCCCCCACAACAGACCAGCGAGCGGTTCTGCTCTATGGGCCCAATAACAGAGGCCTAAGTCAACATGCCCCAAGCTACCATACTACTACTACTACGTCAGAGCGCTACGATGATGGAGTCGGCACTCAAGCCGACATTGACGAAGTCAGGCTCTACACGAGGAGACTAAGCGACGCGGGAGAAGGCACTGAAAATCGTCTTACCGATTGCAAGGGGTTTCATGGCTACAATGATGTACGGAAGGATGAAACTATGTTAGATTTTCCACTAGCAGCACGGGAACTTTTAACTACTTTGAAAGATGTCAAACATAGGTGTGATTCAACATGGATCCCATGATTAGCCCACAATTTATTGTGGTTCGAGCGGTGTTGGCGGTGTCTTCCCGAGCTGTGCGCCGTCGAAAAATGCAAGAGCAACGAGTGTGGAGAAGAACATTGCGGGACGTCTCCAACCCGTTTACACTTTCCGAAAGTGCTTTTAAAGCAGTGTTTCGCCTGCGAAAGGACGTGGCGATGTTTTTGATAGAAGAAGTGGCACCCTTCCTTACACAGCGACAGAGGGAATACGGATTACCCTTGGAGCAAATTGTAAAGATTAAGTATTTATGGCTACTTTCCTGCGGGTCTATGGACACCTAGGTATATGCCTAGCGGTCGTACCTATCTACCCAATGAACGTCTGACATTCTCAGATTGCAAAGGTACCTAACTCCGTGGGGTCTATAGCATCAAATATTGTCGAGACAGTAAAATATGTACCTATCATGACTGTGTATGATTAGCACGATAGTTTACTTCAGTACAGTGAACCTAAAACGTTATTCAAAATATAACATCGAAAATTATTATTGGTAAGTAAGTACCTCCCTATGTGCTGCTGTCTCTTGATTTAAATTTTTTATAATTTCAGAGTATTCAGATCTACAGCCAAAATGTTTGCCAGAAATTCCATCATTTCCTTGCCCATTACGAACCCTTCTCTTGGAGGAAAAGAAAACCGTATCAGTACGGATTGCGGAGTGGTGCCTCTCTGCATGCATTGAAGTAAGTTCAGATTCACTTTTAGTTGCCTTTCCAAGTACCGAGGCTTATTTCGTGAGCCATGTATAGGAGTTATTGATGTTTCCGTGAACACTAGCAAATAATGGGATAATTGTTGTCCGAGCAAAATACCTTCAAGTTTAAAGTTAAATCGTAGTCATCGAAAAAATTATTTCGTTCCCTTATCCATCGGGGTCTTCTTCTTTCGCCCACGTCAATTTCCTCATCTTCATTGATCAAAAGTAGTAAATCTTACATTAAATAACAGTTTTCACTTTTTGGCGGGTACATAAATCGTTTATTACGTTGGCAGCAACGTTTTATTTTCTGTTAATGTGGTCAAATTGTCAAAATAGAAAATAAAAATAACAGTGGAGAGATTTTCACGTTGTAAGTACGTTTTTAAACCAGCGGTTTAATTTTTAACACGCCAAGATTGGCCAGTTAAAAATTTGATCTGGAGATCTTTGTTAAATTCCGGTAATCATTGTTGGTGGGTCGGATTTACCTCAATTTAACTTATACTATGAGATCAAATCTCCAGTTTAATTTTAACTGGGCATGGTGGGACGCACCCTCAAAATCCCATTTCTGCATATCTGGTGAGTGTTGGATGATAGGACACCAGCGGTTAAATTTTTAACTCGCCAAGATTGGCCAGTTAAAAAATTAAACTGGAGATCTTTGTTAAATTCCGGTAATCGTTGTTGGTGGGACGGATTTACCTTTCACTATGAGATCGTTCTAGCAGTAGCGGGAATAGTGCCCCCAATCAATCGGAGCGCGGCATTGACAAGGCTGCTAGAATTTGCTCCCGGTGTCCCAGCTCTAGGAGCGATCCCCTAACTCACTCCTACTGAGAACGACGGCAAGCCGGCGTTCCCACTGTCAAGGCCACAGACAGCAGTATACCTTGCGCATCGACTTCAGGGAAGAACCTTCCATCCTACCCTGCTCGAAGATCCTGTTCCCCTATGCTTCGCGTTGTGGATGTTGCGAGAGCCGGAGGCAGAGTGGATTGTTAAGCTACAAGCGGAAATACCATCTCTTTTGGAATTTTACGATGTCGGCGCCGATTGCCATCTCCCAGAGCAGCCCGGCGTCGGAGGTCCAGCCGAGGTGGGATTAACTGTCACCGAGGCAGATGTACTGCGCCACCTTTTAGCGTACTATTTGTTCAAGGGCACTCCTAGGCAGGTCGATGCAAGCCTGGCCCGGAGGTTGAGAGCTGCTAGGGCTCAGTTTGGAGATCGTGCGCTCCCTGCAGCTGGTCATGGAGTGTATGAAGCTGTGCTGCAGGCGCCAGATGTTTACCCTTACACTGCAAGGTTGGTTATCAGGAGCGGACTAGTTGGGGAATTGCGAAGGCAGCTCAAGGATGTCTTTGCTCGCCTCTTCTTCGCCCTCAATGCTGCTCCCAATTCGGCACTAGCCCTGACGTGGAGTTGACTAAATACTCGGACATCAACACTTACAGATATGCCTCAGCTTTCGCCCTAGACTCCATGATCCTAGCCCACTTGCTGCCGGCAATCAGACTGGAAATTGACATTCTTCGGGCGGCCCGAGACCGATACATAGGTCCAGCAGGAGCTCCAACCAACATTCTACAGAGGGGCTGGCCTGGGGCCTTCGGGATAGCGCTCCCATCACAATCAGAGTATCGTGAGTGCGCAGCTCTTGCGATTTACATCAAACAGCAGGGCGCAGCAGGAAATACAGGATTCGCGAACTATGCCGGAGTCGTCGAAAAAGGGGACCTGAAAAACCGGCCATTCGCCCTCGTAGACCTCCGCTCTGGATCCACCTATGCTGCTTTGCTTGAGTTCTCCCGCACGCATGGCATTCCCGTACGAAGCGTCCTCAACCGCTACAATGAGATGGCCCAGGCGAACGGGCTAATAGCCATAGCCCCTCCAGAAGCCGGCGATGAAGCTCAATAGCTAGACAGCTTCCGGATAATGACTTATCAAGAATTTTAGAAAAAACCGAGATTCTTATAGCCGTCCCTTGAACACCAAATCCAGTCTACCCCTGGAGCTCATGCCCAAAGAATCAAGAGAATAAGAATATCGAGTCCATACCGCAGCTGTTATGGGGCCCGGACGTGGCAGGCAGCGCAGACCAAAACCGGAAGATCTGCCAGGCAACAGCAATCGTTGTTGGTGGGACGGATTTAACTTTTACTATGAGATTAAAACTCCAGTTGTTTTTTAACTGGGCATGGTGGGACGCACACTAAGCCGACTCATCCCTACTACCTCATGCAGTCATCAAGCAGCCCTACTAGGGGTAAGTCTCTCATAAACATGAAAGTATGTCACGTCCACAGTTCACATGGCAACCGTGTGACAGCCTGTGCGTCCTGTGCCTCTCCCTGCAGCACTTCTCTCGCAGCAGTCAATGCGAATCATGGTCGGGTTGAGTTGACTGTTGAGGAGGAGCAGGCTATTTGAGAAATATTGGACATTTGGAATAAAACGTGAGTCCAAATGAAGAGTTGGAGCGTGTGGAACGAGAAAATTAGCTACTGAGCAGCCAGTGTAAAGAGGATAGTCCTCAGGTGACACTCGTTACTATGCCAGACTGGAAAACAATTCAAATATTTGTTATTTCGGCCAGCTCAATTCATGTAACATGATTAACAGGGGTGCAATCATACCTATATTGTGAGGTTCACGAATGGAACGATTTGCAGAAAAATTAATTTCGATGTGAGCTTCATCGAAAAGTTCAAATTTCCAACAATTGGTGTTCACGAAAACTTCATGGTCCTAGATGGGTAGAGGGTAACGTCCAACAATGGTATTCACGAAATATTCATGGTCCTATATGGGAAAGGAGTAAGGCGCGACAATTGGTGTTCACGAAAAAATCTTCATGGTCCTCGATGGAGAATATTGGTGTTCTTTCAACAGGATTTTTATACGTTCACGGAAATGGCCCCTGCGACTGTTCTGCTTCACACACCTTAACGTGATGTAGGGACTGCAGGTTAGTTCATAACAGAGGTGGTTGATTTTGCATTCGGTCAGAAGCCCATCAGGGCACACCTGGCCGTTTGCAAAATCATGCTGCGTCTCTGTCCGATTCCGTGGCTACTGGTCAGTGTGAGTCAGGCAGTCGGCTTCTGTGCACGTACGCGACTCTTCAGTGGATTTCCCTGCTTCTCCCCACCCCTGCGTGTCCTTGGCGTCCTATACGAAGAGCGACGCTGGAATAGTACCTATACCTACACGTCAGTCGACCGCTGGCAAAGGAGGGATCGCCCCAAAATCGGCTTTTCTACTGTTCGATTGACCGCGGATAAGATGGCCAATCGAAAACATAATAAGATGGGATTGCGCGAAGTGATTCGCGAATTAAACGTCAGTAAACGGGACTACCTGTTCGTGCAAGAAGTTTTCACCGGCTCCTTTAATATAATTGAGTACGAAACTCATATGCAGGCGCGCCGTCACCTGGGGCTAAAGGTATTGGAGGCAAAGGCGAGGATGTTCGTCTCGCAGCAGCAGGGCAATGAGGACAGTCAGCCCACCGAAGTCCCTCAGGCCACCAATGAGGGCAATCAGCCCACCGAAGAGGTGGGAAATTTAATAAGGACTTACAAAAAAGTTATGGACAACAATAGTAAAACCGGGAGGGCTACGGCCACGTGGCCGTTCTTTGCTATTATACACGAGTTTATGGGGGCAAGGCCCGAAATTGCTCCCCTGAGCATTGCCGGGAGCAGCGCCGGATTTACAATGGCTTCGTCGCCACCAGCAACAGGGTTGCCATCGTCCTCGTCGTCGTCACCATCGACGACACGACCTTCGTCACCAGCACCCCGAGGGACGAAGAGGTCGCGACCAAATTTGGGGGCGTTGGCCAACTCCCAACTCACCAACGCCGGCCACATGGCCATTCACTTTTGCTTTAGACACGGCTTGTGCTGAGTCAGATTTTACTATATAAATCAGGTACCATGCCGGTGCTCAGTCTTAGCCTTCAAGTGGTTACGTGCTGAAAAGCTGAACCCTGAAGCAACCGCGCTGAAAAGCTGGTAAGACTCAGCCAGAGACGGCATCCTGCTGCCTGGTACCTCTACCTACCTACTCCTCAGCCAGAGACGGCATTTCTGCTGCCTGGTTACCTTTTTGTACCTATGTACCTACTCGTCGTTCTCGTCAATATAAACCGACTTCTACTGGAAATGGTTGTCTCCTTTTCCTCATACACGCAGCGACATCCATAATTACTTTAAAATCACTGTAGACATGAATGGGCCATATTGGTGACATATACGTCACCTGCACCTCTCTTAAATGATGAAGACGTAGCCGTAGAAGTCAGGACAAATCTGTCATGTGACAGGTTTGGGGTAAAGTCAATTAGTCCAATTAGAAGCAAATATGGCGATCGCAATTAGGAGGTAACACAAATTTCACTGAAATTGGTCAAATGGCGAAAGTTTTGACATCCAGTAGTCTCTCTCTATAACGACCATCAAAGGACGGTCAATTTGCTCGTTACAAAGAGAACAGAGAGGTTGCTCGCTACAAAGAGAGCAGAGAAGGGTTCAAAAAGGATTGTCAAGGGACTGCAGGGTTCGCTGGTTATATGCAGGTTTTCGTTATAGACAGTGGAGAGTTACCACTATTTTGGTATTATTTCTTTAGTCTCTTTCCCTTACGTCTAACTCCAGAAAAGCACATTCAAGTATCACATTCAAACACTGTTTTTGAATGTGCTTTTCTGGCGTTAGAGAAGGGGAATACACCTGCTGGTCAGACATTTTCGAAGCATTTGATACGTTATTTTGGAATTACAGGCACATTATCCAAGTACCCAAGTATTAAATAATGTGATGTTGTCATTTCGTAGGAAAATAATTGGCCTATCAAACCACAGATGCCGTTATAGTAGAATTCAAATCCTGACGTGACAAGAATTTTTTATCAGTACTTTGTTTTTACTTTGTTTCTTTGAAAGTCTTCAAATATGTACATGACTCGTGTGTACCAACTTTCAACAAAATCAGACACTTAACAACTCCACAAGTCCATGAGAATTATAACCTAAAAAATCGTAGGTCCCCGTCATGTACTGACAATTTGGAAGTGCTGCCAGCCAAGCACGACCACTTGTCCCTCCTCTAAAACAACTTACAGGTGCGGTGGTGTAACTCCTCGGTGCGGTGGTGCAACTCCTCGGTTCGATCCCGATCATACCAGATTTTTTCTGGATCCCCCGCTAGTCCCTGCGAGTCAGACTGACGTCTCGTTGTCCCTGACGCTGCTATCCTTGTCCTTTTCGCTGCTGATCCGCAGGATGTCCTCGTCAGCTGCTGTAGATTTCTTCTCGGTCCGCAGACGAAGGTCTGAGGTCATCGACTTCTTGATTGGGGTCCTGTTGGGACTGTTCTTCATGCTGTTTGGGAACGATTTTATCAGCTTTGCCCTGAAAAAAATAAATTATTTTTAATTATTACTGTACCTACTACCTATTTAGGGTAGGTACCTAGACACAAAAGTGTCACCATACTGATTTTAATGTCCACTTTTTTAGGAAACTTAGATATTTTACTGGTTCAGAAATACCCATGCACTTGGTTTGGTAGTGATCATTTTTGTCACACATTAACGGCCACCATACATTTTCGACGAACTCCGCCAAAACCACTGGGCGAAAGTAAATATTCGACAAAACTAATGTTTACATTTTAGTACAACCGGAGACTGGTAATTGCAATATCGTATTGACTGTGTCTACTCTAAAAGCTAAACATAGTGTGCTATTTGAACGCGAAACGAACGAGTAAAAGTAGGACACTATGTTTAGCTTTTACAGGAGAAAAGTAGAGAAATGCTGTTGAAATTACCCACTTCCGTAAGTGAAATAAAAATTGCCAAAATGCAACATGGCTACGGTAAATAGTACAAACATTTATCAAGCTTTTCTACTAAATGTGACGATAAAATCATACTGTTTTAGTCCGAATCGTTACAAAAAAAATATTTCGCGTGAGGTAGTGTTGTGTTTTCGCGATCTGTCAAAAAACATGTGGGCTGGTAGTTGACTGTTTAAAATCGCTCCTGTGGGCTTATTACTCCATTTCATGCAAAAATACAACACTACCTCACGACAAAGAGTCTCAGGTTTACATCCCCCTATAAACACTTTCCACTCGCCCTGTAACTTCGGAGTAGGGCTTGAAGTACTTAGCATTGCGAACCAAGTACATGTAGTCAAAAATAGCGAATGTATATTCAGCCTTTAAAATGCAACAGTTGGCTGAAAATATATTACATTTCAGAAGAAAAAAATCCTAGTTTTCTCAGTAGTTGACATTAAAAACTGTTTTACTATATATTCACCCTTATTCGCAATACTTGATTCGGTACACTGACATAAAGATATTTTCTTTCGCATTTTCGACCTTTTGACATTTAATTTTCACACAAATACTTCAGCCTTTCCTCGCATATGGACCCTTAGTATTCAAAAACTTACACATCGACCAATTTGTATAGAAGTTTGGTGTATAGCTGATACTCCTCCTCCCCAAACTCACTGGGATCATGGCGGGCATGCTCGTACAAATCACAGAATTGGTGAATCAGTTTCTGGCCGCATCTGTAATCAACAAACGCCTTACTTAGCTTAAAGTGTAAGGTGTTTCACCAGATAAAGTTAGTAAATATATCTTCCCGTGGAAGTAGCTGAAAATTTTATCATGCCGCTATAAGTCCACCAGCTAGAGATCTGAACAAGTCTGAGGTTAGTTTGGGTGGACCGTAGCGCCACTTGCTTACCCGTTGATTGGAGCCCCCAGCGCCACTTGCTTACCCGTTGATTGGAGCCCCCAGCGCCACTTGCTTACCCGTTGATTGGAGCCCCCAGTGCCACTTGCTTACCCGCTGATTGGAGCCCCCAGTGCCACTTGCTTACCCGTTGATTGGAGCCCCCAGCGCCACTTGCTTACCCGCTGATTGGAGCCCCCAGTGCCACTTGCTTACCCGTTGATTGGAGCCCCCAGTGCCACTTGCTTACCCGTTGATTGGAGCCCCCAGTGCCACTTGCTTACCCGTTGATTGGAGCCCCCAGTGCCACTTGCTTACCCGTTGATTGGAGCCCCCAGTGCCACTTGCTTACCCGTTGATTGGAGCCCCCAGGGACATAAGAAGGAATCCGCGGAGGTTTTCATTGGCTGTGCGTTTCAAGCTGGGGTCTTGTCTCGCGATCTCTCGCTCCAGTATTTTGACGTCGCTGACGGCTTTCAGGCGGCAGTAGTGCACGGGAGGCTGAGTACCGGGCGGCAGGATGTAGGGTGAGTCCTCGTCCAGAAGCGCGGGCTCGCAAGCTATGCGGGGAATCAACTCGATGTAGTGCTCGATCTCTCGTTTCATTTGCTGAAAATTATGTTGAAACATGAATCAGGTCACAACGGTTCGATCCCGGTCCTATCAATGTTTTTCTGCCATTCCCCCCCCCCCCCCCCCAAACTTTTATGATGGCCAGGCTAGGAACAAAGCAGAGGAGAAATACACTGGCATTCTCCACGATGCAACTGAAACATGTAGCTGAGCTGAGCTGTCCCCTTTCCCGGACCCCAATCGGCAGAGTCCGTGAGTGAACTCTGAAAAAATTTTGAGAGATTTTTTTTTCACTTTTTCATAATTCTTTTTTAGGCAGACATTTAGCCAGTGTAGAGGCAAAAAATATCTCGAGTGAACCATTTCGAAAATTTTCAAAATGGTGGATGTATTAATTTTTAAAAATTTTGAAGTTCCGTAACCCACTCATTTTTGATAATTTTGAAATAGTTGACAGGAGATATTTTTTTGCCTCTACACTGGCTAAATGTCTGCCTAAAAAAGAATTATGAAAAAGTGAAAAAAAAAAATCTCTCAACATTTTTTCTGAGTTCACTCACGGACTCTGCCTGAAAATAAAAGAGAAAGAAAGTGGGATTTCGGAAAAACTTTCGGGGAAGAAGTTTTAGGCAGCAAAGAGACAAACGAAAAAGTCTTATAAATCAAGTCCGAATTGAGAAAAATAGAAGAGTTATAAGTGATTGAAAAACTAAAAAACTTGTAAAATTTTCGAGGGGGACACGAAAATAATTCCAAGTCCCGACGAAAAATTTGAAAACTCAAAAATACGTTTTTTGGAATCAGGGTGGCTTGAAACGTCTAATGAAATCAAAATCTCAAAATCACCCTTTGGCGAAAAAACTTAGAAAAAATTCGGTGGTCCCCTTTCCCGGGCCCCAACCGGTCACACTGTAGCAAAAACCGCTACTAGATGACATCACGCAGCAGCCTCTCATAAAACAAATATAGGTATACAGAAGAATGCGGATGACTGCAGCCTGTTGCAGTGACCACACCACGTATAAAACAAAAACACCGATACAAAGTAAAGGTCAAATAAAACGTGAAATGCTAGGTAGCAGGCGGGAAAATGGCGTCCCCACGAGCTATATTATGAAGTGCGAGTCGCGACGTAGCTGAACAGCAGCCTCAACGTTACTGAACTTTGCGGTTAGGTTAGGGTACGCAAAGCAAACCTTGCTCCAAAAGGTTTCTTTTATTCTATTTTCAAAGAAAAAGAAAACTCACCGATTTGGCGCCGTGTCCGACAGGAACATGGGGGCCTCTTCGCGATCGCAGGGCAAACCTCATGATCTGCCGTTTTGCAAATATGAACAGCAGGATGAACGTTAGAACGCCCGTCGCAATAAATATCACAATTGTCACTCCCGACAGCTTTTGAGCCATTTTTACACGAATTTTATGATTTTCCACTCGCCCTGTCAAAACCCTTCCCGATTGCTTCACTCTTGCTCCTTCCACTACAAAAAAGTGGCAATAGAAAAAAGTATGGCTCCTCTTTTAAAAAATTTAAAAAGTTTATAATTGATATTTTATTAAATTTACTTTTAATATATGTTTGCTATAGCTTGATATAAAAAAATATTATTTTATAACTAAAATAATTGAAAACTCAAATAAATAGATAGAGTTTAGCTGTTTATTTTTTGTCTAATGACACGATAATATTTGAATTTATTGGTATTGTTGGTACGTCTGTGTACACAACAACAAACGATAATTTTGGGTTTTCGGTCACTTTTTAGTTGAAATAGAAGAAAATGACGACACCAGTGCGGATTATGGGCGATGTATTAGAAGGGGTGAGTTTTTAGGTGTTAAATTAATAAAAAAATTTGCCTATATACCTACCTGCCTTTGAAAGGTTCATTTAGTTTTGTGACAATGAATCCTAAATACCGGTAGTGCCATCAGTGGCAGTGCGCTGGAGTTGTGAAGAGTGTGAAGGAAGATAACTCCTGATCTAGTCCCAAATTTTTTAAGATTTTTCCTGACCTTACTCAGCTCATAGCATGTTTCTCTTGCTTGACAGTTCAGTGCCCTACTAATAGCAATTTCTGTTCTAGGGTGGACAGATTTTACGGATAGCGATTGCTGTAAGTGCCCTGACTGGTACCCCTGTGTTGATAGACAAAATCCGGGCTGGCAGGAAGAAAGGTGGGCTCTCCCCTCAACATCTGCATGGGGTGAAGCTTGTGGCATCACTATGCGGAGCCCATGTAGAAGGGGCTACAATGGGCTCTACGCAGCTTCTCTTCCAGCCGGGCTGTCTTCGCTGCGGTCACTTCACTGCCGATACCAAGACTGCAGGGTACGTCCTATCAGAAAGAGATATTTGTTCTTAATTATAATTTCTCAGAAAATAACTGGCTATATTGAACGATCCAGTAAATTTTTACAAATGTTTTATTGAAAAGAATTATTACTCGAAATAACTTCATAGCCAGGACAATAAAAGTTCATAATACTCGTATATTTCAGAACATATAATATTGGAAAACCGGAAACAAACGTGAGGGTGCGGTCGCATAGTATTGTAAATTATTGTTGCATAAAATCTGGTGATGATTTCGCAGGAGTATCTCCCATCTGCTTCAAGTGGCGCTGCCGTGCTGCCTCTTCACAAATGGGGTAACGAGACTTACGCTCAAGGGAGGAACCAATGCGGAAATGGCCCCCCAAATAGACTACACCACCAATGTCTTCCTTCCCGTCCTGCAAAAATTTGGCGCTTCCTTCAAATTTCAAATCAAACGCCGGTAGGTATATCCTGCTCGTCTGCGCTGTTGGTACAATGCTCTTTGTTTATGTTTCTCAGTGTTGCTCTCGATAGTTCCGTACCATGCAGAGAGATAAAGATAAAGTCTTTTTAATGTCAGAAATTAACTGTTTGTCTTCAAAAAAATGGTCGTAAACAATCATAAACAAACACAATTGTTTGTCACCCTTAAGTTATTAGATAGTAGTGTGTCTTTCAGTTGTTCTTATATTTCACTGCCTAAACCTTCGTTTGTTGCTGCAGCGGTTTCTTCCCAGCTGGGCAAGGAGAGGTTGAGGTTGAGGTCGGGGCAGTAAGGCAGCTTCAACCTGTACAAATTTCAACCTTCGGGGAGGTTCAGGAGATTGACGGGGAGGCTTTTTACGCTGGAAAAATATCTCAAACTGTAAGTCACAAAAACAAACAGAAAAGCTCTGTTCAATTATTGCGGTGGGTTTAAGGTTCTTTGTTGAGACATAAGAGGGTCCACACGATCTTGAAACACGTGGCACCATGATTTTTCTTCCCATTTTGTGAGGAAATTTGTTGGATATTTATTTGTTCTAAAATATAATATCCCTATTTACCGTCAGAAAAAAGTTGGCCATGTTGTGATTTTAGGATCGAGTGATTTCTGTGCATAAACTTCGATCGTAAAATAAGAGCATAGATAGCCACTTAATTTTTTCCGTTAAAAAACCATATTATATTTCAGAACAGTTAGATATCCATCAGTGTCATCAAAAAATGATCGAAAAAACCACTCTGGTGCCACGTCTTTTTAACCCTCAAGTTGTGATGTATTTAGATGGCTGAGGAAATGGCCGGTGGTGCTCAAGAGGTCCTACAGCGGGCGGTGGGTCCTTCCGTCCCTGTGCGTATCAACGTGCTGCGACTGACCCCTGAACAAGCGTTCGGGTCAGGATGGGGAATCAACGTAAAGGCCACCACAACCACTGGGTGTGTGCTTGGAGCTTCTCAAGTTGGCCGCCAGGGGATGACCCCGCAACAGCTCGGCAGGTAAGCAATCGTCAGATAAGGAAGGTGTCGTGGGAAATTATTGAACGGTATGTTTAAGGGCGTCTACGCTCTAATGAGGAAACTATTAGGTATTCAAATGTTCTGAAATATAATAGTATGTCTTTTAATGACCGAAATTGTGATTTCGGACAAATTCTATGTTGTCAAAATTTGTCACCCCGGAAATTCTGACCGAGCGGCCCTCCGTAGGTTGACACTTCGGGACTTCAGGAAAGGTTTAGTCCTCGCAGCAGTAAGTAGACAGGATTCACAATGGCACAGGGTTATATTGACATTCGATGCTCACACACACACCCTTCTTTGCTCCACAATCACACTACACACAGCTTACACAAAAAAACACGAACCATAAAACTATTTAACTATTTCCGACCGAACTTCCCCGCGGCGCGACCAGAGAGAGAATGCCCCGTTTTGTCCCTCTCAAAACAGTTTTATTAATTCTCCCATTCGCCCCCTACAGGTGACCTCCTTATCCCCACCTGTAGGCTAGGCGAAGGCTTCCTCTCTTTTGATTGGTTCAAAATCACGTCATTCCCCTCTCAGGTCAGCAACGCCGGTTGCGCAATTTAGGACACCTCGGCCCTAGGCCGAGTTCGCCCAGTGCTGATCCGTCTAAATACCTACTACTCCACTGGTTCTTGTGAAATAGTAGGTACTATCCTTACCATGGGTATACGACCGGTCAGCACTGAGGTAAACTTGGTGTCCCTTTTTGTTCTACCCCGAGGGTCCTGACAAATTCACTCAATCGTAAAATTACAGAACTGTTAATTTCGGCCGTTAAAAAGACATAGGATGTCAGAATATTTAAATATGCAAATATTTTCCTCATAAAGCGAGCAGAAAAAACGTAAATAGATGTAATACCAGAAAATGCAAATCTGTTAACAGTTTCCTCAAAAAAAAATAGGGTAAACATGAAGAATAAGGATGTTGTGGATTGTGACAGGGAGGCAGGGGAAGAGCTGGCTCTAGCTCTAACACAGAGGCTATGTGTGGATCAGCACATGCAGGACCAGCTGCCGCTGCTGATGGCCCTCGCGGCGGGTGAGAGTTCGATTCTCACGGGCCCCATCACGCTCCACACGCAGACAGCTATACACGTCATTCACACGCTGACGGGGGTCAAGTTCGATATCTCGCCGGCAGGGCCGGAGGGAGGGAGTCATGTGATCCGGTGCCATGGGGTGGGTCTCGTCAACCCCAACCCTCGCCACAATTAACCAGGTAAGGGTGGCTTTCATCACTTTTCTAGAAAAGTACACTATAGTGTCTCCTACCGAACGAATTTTAATTATCGTATGTTTAGCTTATAACAAAAGTGCAATCTTACTGTAGTACCTATACTTTAAAAAGTGGTGAAATTTAACCTTATATCGCTTACTTATATGTTTAAGGGTCCGCTATACCTGACGGTGCATTTTTTGCCGCCCATAAGATTAACATTGCGAGCGGCGATTCATTTTCAAGGTTTACCCTTGGTTGGAAAGACACAAAAGTTTGCCTGTACCTAGCCCTAACAATGTTCTAGGGAGTGTTCGAAGCAGATTTCCTATTTTTTTACTGGTTTTCGAGATACAGCACTTTTCTTGAGGTATGCGATGCTAGCATTTGCAAAACAGTTGCAATAAAAGAAACCAGTGAGAAATTGGGAAATCTGCTTCGAACACTCCCTAGAACATTGTTAGGGCTAGGTACAGGCAAAATTTTGTGTCTTTCCAACCAAGGGTAAACCTTGAAAATGAATCGCCGCTCGCAATGTTAATCTTATGGGCGGCAAAAAATGCACCGTCAGGTATAGCGTCCTCTTAACTTTAGCTAGGCTCTAGCTTAGAGGATGGTTTGCATCTTTCCATAAGCTAAACATATTATTCTTGGTATATTTATGCAGTTTATCTTGTCGTTAATTTGAACTGGGTAACTACCCGAAGTGAAGTTATATCTTTATATTATTTATTTAATTTATTTATGTCATGTTATTTAGTATGATGCTATGTTACAGAAAACCACGTACACCCACTTTCAAATTACATAATCATGATTTTGCAGGCGTAGTGAAATACTTTTACACCCACGCTTGGATTACAAAATTACTTGACCGTAAAATTACAACACAGCCAGTTACTTTCTCACGTTAAAACGACATCTTATATTTCAGAACATTTATATATTGAACAGTGTCCTCAAAAGTGGTCGGTAAAAACGTAAACAAGTAGGGACCAAATGTATTTTTCGACAGAAAAACAATATCAAGGAAAATTTGTACCTATGGTAATATACCTTAAACCTGAAAGAGTACCTTACGTCTGTTCCATGGTTATTTGATGAAATGTCTATCTTTTGCCACCAAGGTTGGACCAATAGGAGGCATTAAAATATATTTCCCGTACAAATCTGAGCCTAAAATGTGGGCCACAAGAGTGCGTAATATCCCCCAAGTTACAGATTCGTTTTGTTTACGGTGAATGACGTCACCCCGTGTCCAATTGAAAATTTTGCATATCTAATGTTTATCGTTAGCATTGTTAGCGGTGGCTTCTTTGGTTTGATATCAAGTTTGTTATTTTCCTTTGACTCCTTTATAGTATTGTCTTTAACTTTTACTGAAAACGCTTTTCGTCTCAACTACCATTACTGCGGAGAGAGGGGGGAAGTGTCCGCCTCGCAGTGTCCAAGCTGCCTCGCAGTGTCCAAGCTGCCTCGCAGTGTCCAAGCTGCCTCGCAGTGTCCAAGCTGCCTCGCAGTGTCCAAGCTGCCTCGCAGTGTCCAAGCTGCCTCGCAGTGTCCAAGCTGCCTCGCAGTGTCCAAGCTGCCTCGCAGTGTCCAAGCTGCCTCGCAGTGTCCAAGCTGACTCGCAGGCTGAGAGGTCTGTGTTCGAATCCCAGCGTAAAAAGATTCTTGTATTAATTACGCTTAAGGGCGCCTACGCGTCGTGTTTGTTTACGTTTTTTATGCACATTTTATGAGGATACTATTGGATATGTATATGTTCTGAAATATAATGTCTTTTTAATGACCGAAATCAACAGGTTATGTTATGATTTTACGATCGGTTAATTTTGGGTTGACAAAAATCTCCCGATCGTAAAATCACAACACAGCTTATTAATTTCGGCCGTTAAAAAAACATGTTATATTTCACTTAATTCAGAACCTTTAAATATCCTATAGTTTCCTCATAAAGTCTGCATAAAAAAACGTAAACAAAAACGATTGTATGATCACTCTTAAGGAATGTAGTGATGCTCTGAGCGTCTTGGTAGGAGACCTGTGACCCTCCAGAGAAAGTGCGCCCCGAGCCCCAAGCCCGGCCAGTGTTCCATCCTGCCCGGACTTTCCACGTGGCCAGCCGCATCACTGTCCCTATCATCACCACACAGTGTTGAACGTTCTCGCACCGTCCCGTTGCGCAACCCCAGCGTTTGGCGCCTCAGGCCTCGCCCGCTGGTCATTTCCACGTATTGTCCTGTTCCTATTACCATCTCTTTCACTTGTTCAGTCATCACTGATGCCCCCGGGCTCTGCGGGGCCTCCAACAACCTTCCACTACCTCATCAACTATTTCCGCCCTTTCCAATGTGAGGATTAGGCTACAGTAAACGGTTTTCTCCTGGGTGATGGGTGATATGACTTAAGGCTCCGCTATACATGTCGGTGCATTTTTTGCCGCCCATAAGATTAACATTGCGAGCGGCAATTCATTTTCAAGGTCTACCCTTGGTTGGAAAGACACAAAATTTTGCCTGTACCTAGCCCTAACAATATTCTATAGGGAGTGTTCGAAGGAGATTTCCCATTTTTTTTACTGGTTTTCGAGATACAGCACTTCTTGAGGTCTGCGATGCTAGCATTTGCAAAACAGTTGCAATAAAAGAAACCAGTGAGAAATTGGGAAATCTGCTTCGAACACTCCCTAGAACATTGTTAGGGCTAGGTACAGGCAAAATTTTGTGTCTTTCCAACCAAGGGTAGACCTTGAAAATGAATCGCCGCTCACAATGTTAATCTTATGGGCGGCAAAAAATGCATCGTCAGGTATAGCGTACTCTTAAGGCTCCGCAACGACTCATGGCGCATTTCTGCCGCATATCAATACCACAGCCCAGGGATGAGTAACGTGAGTGATATCCAGGGGTGGATAGACTACACGAATGTAAATTGTCGTTGCTAAACTCTTTTAGATCATTGTGACCCCTTCTTCTTACGTCTATTTCTTGTTCTGAACGAAAAATAATTTTGGAAACCCTGTTTTTTTTTAACAGTATGTCAAGTTAATCTCATCCCAGAGTTTTAGGTGGGTTCCGAACCACCACAGCCTCGGTTTACATTTCACTTGAGATGCTAAACATATCAGAGGTGAATGCCGATCAGAAAAACTTTGGTAGGATCGGGATCGAACCGGTCCCAGCTCTCAGTATCCCTCTAACCTCTAAAATCTAAAGGCAATCAAATAATGTATATTGGAATATAGTAGGTATAAAAAATGAAATAATATTTCTTCTAGCTCGCTGAGCAGGCACGTCTATTGGAGGCAGCAGGCGCAGGGTGACGTGGCATTTGCTACAGTTACCGGTGATTTCAAACCATTTTTCACTTTCTCACTGGGCCGTGATTACGTTCGCACGACGCTTCAGTTATACTCGTCACACCTAGCCGTCATTGTCATAGGTCATCCGTTGAGCTGTACCTCAACCTGCACCTATAAACTGCTCAATTATCGAGTCTGACGTATCGGGTACACGTCCTTTTTACCAAGGTTATCTTAACGGAGAAAAATAGCGTGGCACCAGAATAGTTTTTTCTTCCCGTTTATTGAGGAGACTGTTGGATTTTTTAATGTTCTGAGATATAATATTATGTTTTTAAAGTCAGAAATTAATTGGCTGGACTGGAAAAAAAACTAAGGTGGGTGTGGTTCGAAATGACAAATGAACAAAAATAAAATTATAAATCTGAGCCAGGTAGTTTCTGACGTTAAAAAGACATATTATATTTCAGAACAGTATCCATCAGTTTCCTCATAAGGTTTGTCGTGAGTTGAAGATCCAGTGAATTTGTCAACAAAAAATTAGTTCAGAATTATCCAATCGTAAAATCACCAAACAGCATGTTAATTTCGGCGGTTCAAAAGTCATATTATATTTCAGAAAATAGTGCCTCTCAGTGGCCGAGTGGTCAAGGGGTCCGCTTTGTGTCCTGAGAGGTCCGGGTTCGAATCCTGGCGGAACGGAAAAATTTTCCGCTTCCGACATGGATGTATTGGCTTCGGCCCACTCCTAAACTGACTTCGGCCCACTCATATTCGGCTTCGGCCACTTCGTCTTCGGCTTCGGCCAAAAACATCTGACAAACCAACTCATCGGCGCATATGTTCTCTGAACGTCGCGCGTTAAAAAAAAAAAAAAAAAAAAAAAAAAAAAAAAAATCAGAAAATTTATATATTCAATAGTTTCCTCATAAAATATGCAGAAAAAACGTAAACAAACACGACAAACCTCGGTTTGAGAGACGTAGTTTGATGGTCTGGCTTCCCCGTAGCCGGGACTATTTCTCGCCGGACTGTTGGTCGTCGGTAGCTGTTGACGGTCAAATATTTGTCGCTAATTGCTGGCTAGCAATTTGATTGTGTTTGGCCAATACGGCAAAGTTACGTGCTAGCGTGACGTAATACCTCCGCCGATTCTTCCTTGACAAACAATGCCTGTAGGTTTGCTCAGTTTTGGGCAAAAGTGTGCCTCTGGGTGTTAGCAAAACTCTGTGAGACCCATAAGGAGTTGATGCCCTTCTCTTCCTCTGGCGATCATCCATCACGTGATGACGTGGGGAGAATTCGATTGGACACAGGGAAAAATCCTCCTTCGGGAGTAAATGGGGATAACTAAACACCTTAAAGTGGCTACATATGAGGCGTCCAGCAGGCGTATTCCCTTTCTCGAACGCCAGCAAACCCACCCAACTAACACCTTCAAAATTTATTGTAAGAAGAACTGTTCTCCGTATATTGCATCATGGCGTGCCTTATCTTCTTACAATAAATTTTGAAGGTGTTAGTTGGGTGGGTTTGCTGGCGTTCAAGAAAGGGAATACACCGGCTGGTGAGGATGCATCCCTGGACGCCTCGAAGTGGGGAGGGATGGACAGTTTTGAAGGGATCTTGGAATTCCAACTTGACCGAATTCCACGCTTCTTTATTTTTTTTGTGTAATTTTTGCAAATTGGAGTCAACTATAGGTATGTCCAAGTCAGGCTGGGAGCGTACCGATTAGTCATAATTTCTTGAAGATTTTCAGTTGACGCCGATCCGGATTTGGGTTCCATATCCTACCATACGTTAAAACTGCCAATCCGACCCTGAGCAGATATTTCCCTACTCAAGAAGAAGTTTTGATCAGCCCTAGATTTGCAAGAAATTATGACTTATCTGTATGCTCCCAGCCTGACTTGGACTATAGAACTGTTTTGAGTATATGTATTGAAATATATCAAGAGACAGACTGATTAACAATATCAATAAGGTCTCAGAAAATTCCTCCGAAACTTTTCGTCTTGCCATCGCAATAGCCCCTTTCTACGAAATTGGGACTAAAAGTGAAAACAAACTGCATTTTGTGGAGGCCCTTACAGTTTTGAACGTCAGAAACTGGTTTAATGTTGTTTTAAATTTGAATTTTTTGTAGTTACCTAAATCAATCGAGCATATTAAACTCGTTTATGACGTTAAAATGCACATTATATCTCAGAGCCAGTTTGGGTAGTTACTTTATGATACACCCACTCAGGTTTCTCTAATAGTCATATCCTCAATAGTCCAGGTATAAGAGGTATGTTGTACCTACCGGTTTGACCAGCCACATGCCCTATGCCCCCAACACGCCCTCAGGATGGAGAAGATGCAACTCTAGTACCTAATTTCTAAACATCCAGATACCTGCTTCGTTAATAGCTTGCATGGAACTGAAGATATAGATACCAAGCTTTTTAGAAGAGGCGACGATTTCGTCAGAATCACGCCCGACAGCCGGGGTTTCCCCATAGGCGTAGCAAGGGAGGGGGCTGACAAACCGTTTAGCCACCCCCAGGATTTTTCTGACCTACACATAACGTCACATAAAGCCATGCATGAGGGTAAGGCCTGGGTGGGCTGAGCCCCCCCCCCCCCCCCCCAGGTTTTTGGTCCTGCTGCGCCCATGGGTTTCACCCTCCGGGGAAGTCCATGTGTCATGGCAAGATTCGCTGTAAAAAAGTTTACCTGTAAGGTAATCAACATGGTTGCCATGCGTTGCTAAGGGAAATAAAATTCCAACTGGAATTAGTAGAGCCCATACTTACAGCACCCGTGTTTAACTTGCAAGTAGACACTTTTCGGTAAAAAAAAAAAAAATCCAGGAATGTGGGTGTGTATGTGCCAATTGGCCAATAATTTGACTGATTGTAATGAAGTGGCGGAGGTTTCTCTGGACCACACATAGACATGGCCAAGTGACCGCTAATGCGCTGATGCCAAGTGGCCAATGATGTTCTGAAGCATTCAATGGGTCAGGGGCAAATGCTGGCGATATTGTGCACTTTCAGTTACAATTACACAATTATACAATTTCCATTTGAGTGGTAACCTGTAAACGAGAGTGAGTGAGGCAGTGTTCTTGTCTTATTAATAACAGGCCATCTTACCAAGTTAACGGTATTTTTTTCGTATACGAAAAGGTGATCCTATCTGACACAGATGTTATTAAACAAACTGAGCGTTGGCCGAAGCCAATGAAGCAATGAATGCAGGTTGCAGGTAACCATAAATAACATCACTCTGGCATTTCCTCTTAATTCGAAACCTATAGCCTATGGCCTATAGTTATCACTGAAAAGCCATACCGGCTTGAGTGGTCCTAGAAAAACTGGATGGCATTCCATTAGTTATAGCAAGAGGAAGAAGCAGGTAATCAACACTATACTACCCATTTCTCGTTCTATAAAAAATATGAAGTTTGACAGTGGTCATAATTTACTTTCTCGCATAGGTATGAGTGTCAAAATTCATTTCGCAGTTCTAAAAACATAAGTTTTTGTTTTGAGAAAGTAAAAAATGTTGATGATAACACATAAAATATGGGTTTTACTGGTGTCAGGCTTGTGTCAGGTCAGACACCACAGACTCTGACACCGCACCGACAATGCCTGCAGTGGTCATGTCATCAATGATGAATCAATATAAATGTGCAATCAAATGATGTAACACACAGCACACAGTGAAAGTGAGAGGTCCAGACCTAACTCAACACATTTCGCACGAACGTTAAGGGTTAAAAATACGTGGCACCAGAATGGTCTGTTCTTCCTATTATTTGAGGAAACTATTGGATATTTACATGTTCTAAAATATAATGTCTTTTTTAACGTCAGAAAGTAAGTTGTGATTTTTAACAACTTTCATAAGACGTAATATTATATTTCAGAACGTATAAATATCCAATAGGTTCCTGCAGGTGTATTCCCTTTCTCGAACGCCAGCAAACCCACCCAACTAACAGCTTCAAAATTTATTGTAAGAAAAACTGTTCTCCGTATATTGCATCATGGCTTTCCCTTATCTTCTTACAATAAATTTTGAAGGTGTTAGTTGGGTGGGTTTGCTGGCGTTCGAGAAAGGGAATACACCTGCTGAGCTCTCAGCTATTAAGCAAGTAGTCACCATTGAGATCCCCTGAGTCGAAATAATTGGTTTCTGGAAATGGTCCGTCCTTCCAGTCAAATAGTGAAAAAGAATTCTTGCTACGTCAGGATTTGAACTCTTCCAATACGGCAGCAACGGATCGCCAAAAAATGACCTTATTATGCTGCCAGTGACAAGCTGTTGTTTGGGAAAAACTGTCGATTCACCAGGCAAAAATAAAATCAGAAAAAATGTTACATGTATATCGTTAATTCTCAGAAAATTTTAAGTAACAGAAGAGTTGTTCTGTCAAGAAATATTGGGCCCTATGATACGTAACAAGCGGATTAAGGCTACATATATATGTATACCTAACTAACTACCGGTTAACTACCTGATGCTGGCTCCAACCTGGGTTGCAACTTCCTATGTACCTATCAGTCACCTCACTATACTTGTACCCATATAGAATACAGGCTAATTAGATGCTTCACACCACTTTGTTATGTCACTGAAAATCCGCCAGTCTTGTACTGACCGGATACCATGCGTCCAGCAGGTGTATTCCCTTTCTCGAACGCCAGCAAACCCACCCAACTAACACCTTCAAAATTTATGTAAGAAGATAAGGCACGCCATGATGCAATATACGGGGAACAGTTCTTCTTACAATAAATTTTGAAGGTGTTAATTGGGTGGGTTTGCTGGCGTTCGAGAAAGGGAATACACCTCCTGGCGTCTGGCGAGTCAGCATCCCCCGACGTATCGTTAGTTGGGAGGGATGGCTTTTTTTCTTAAAATTATCGTTGCCTACCTTACGGGCTTTTCCCATGCAGTCGATGACCGTGGAGTTGGCAGAGTTTTTGTTAGAAAATATGGAGTGCCTTCCGCATGGTCGCTTCTAGAGTGATGCTTTGGAAAAACATACCAGCAGGTGTATTTCCTTTCTCGAACGCCAGCAAACCCACCCAACTAACACCTTCAAAATTTATTGTAAGAAGATAAGGCACGCCATCATGCAATATACGGGGAACAGTTCTTCTTACAATAAATTTTGAATGTGTTAGTTGGGTGGGTTTGCTGGCGCTCGAGAGAGGGAATACACCTGCTGGGTTTGTGCAAGAATTCTTGCGAGAACCAAAACAAAGCAAGAGACCCAGTGTCTAGTCCTGACTTGGCAAGATTTTTCCTGGTGGCCTCTCCAGCCCTGATGGTGGAGAACCACCCCCTTGTGCTCAAAGGTCACGGAAGTTGCCACCCCTCTTGCACCACGAGGCCTTGGCCCTTCTTTGCCTGTAGTGCCTCGGTGTTGTTTCTCTGGCATTGTTGGGTACCTGTACGTCTGTACATCGTGATAGCGGTGTTGGTGTTGATTTAACATTTGCCATTTAGCGCTGAGCTCCCTGATACCTGCCACTGCTTCATACCTGCGTCTCCGCCTTGCGCCAAAGGTTATTTTCTTATCCCGATAGTCAGGAGGCCCAGGAGGAGAAAGTGGAAGGTAGCTGAAGCTGAAGCTGATGTAGGAAGGACAGGAAGACAGCTCCATCATGAGGATTACAGCTAAAGAACATTCTCTTTTCATGATAGAGGGGTGTGGGGGACCATTTCAAGAAGTAGCCATCGTGCGTAATGCTCGTAGCTCGCAGTGGACGTGCAGTTTCAGGTGGGTTCCGAGAGGGTTGTCTGCGGTTCAATCCCGATCCTGTCAAATTTTTTTCTGACCGTATTCATGAGATGTATATCGAGGCTGTGGTGGTTCGGAACCCACCTAAAGCTGTATGTCCCGGTCGTGAACTAACACGATGTGTGGGGAGCTGGTATTTGGTAGTGCTGCCAGCAGAGCACGACGGATAATAATTGTTGAAGTGTTCTAGTTGCTGGGCTTGTCCTCTCTTCTCTTGTAGTAGCCTTTCCCTGGCACTCGACGTCTACCGTTGAACGATCGGAGATCGCAAATCGTTATTGATACTTCTCTCCAGGAAGCTGTTCCACCGATCGTCAAGGGCCTCACCTATAGACTGAAGATAAAGTGCTATTTACAGCATTACAGCCCTACCAGGGTGCCACCCTGCGTGACCTCCTGTACACAAGGGGGGGATTTGGCGAGAAGGGCGGGCCAGATTGTCCTGAAAAATATTTCACCAATTTGGGGTTAGATCCCGGAGAAGTAAAGATGTAAGGATAGTATTAGTAGGTAATGATGACGTAACTTGTGGTGCTGCATCTGTTCCCTATGCATTGTCTCCCACTACGTAGCAGCCACCAACCTATTGACACCATTTGCCACTGACTTACGTAACAACACTTAAATATACCTACCCGGTACCTATTAGGTATGAGTACCTACCTACTCACCTGCTCCATCCATCCAGCCTCCGATGGGTTGCCTCCGGAACATCAACAGCCTCTGTATAGCCGCGTGCTCTACATGCTTGTCTTAGTCCCACCGGTTCCCACCCTATACAAATTTTTCTGACCGGCAATCACCTCTGATTCCATGTTGGTTTCCAACCCACCCGAGGGGTTAACTCCAAAGATTGCTTGAGATTGCCTGCAGATTGCATGAAGATTTTCAAAGATTTCCTGAGATTCTCAATGAGATTCGTGGAAAGATGCACCCCGAAGGGTTAACTAAGTACTCCAGAAATTTCCAAGATTCCCTGAGATTTCATAAAGATTTCCAATGATTGCCTGAGATTCTCAACGAGATTCTTGGAAAGATGCACCCCGAAGGGTTAACTAAGTACTCCAGAAATTTCGAAGATTCCCTGAGATTTCATAAAGATTTCCAAGGATTTCCTGAGATTCTCAACGAGATTCGTGGAGTGGTTAACCCCTCGAACCCACCTAAAACTGCCCTGTTGGGCGTGATAGTGATCAAACCTCCCCTTTGTGTACAGGGCTCACGAAAGGTGCCACCCTGTGTACTATAGGCCCTAGCCCTTGTAGGGGGTGTGTCACCACACAGTCTTTCTTTAAATTATGTTATATATGTATAATAGGGAAGCACATTATTTTTTCACTATCTGTAGTTCTGATTGTGTGGCTTCTAAACGAAGGCTTCTGCGACTTCCCCTGCGTATTTGGAGAAGCACACGACGAGGTTGAAGGCCATATCGCAGGGGTCAGCCCCCTTCGTGTCTTTGCATTTGTCCACAACCTCCACTGCACCCATTTCCTTGAACTCATCCGGAATGTTGCCCACGACCGTGTCCCGGTCAAACACTCCGTCCTCCGTCAGCTGAAAACCCCAAAATTGTTTAGATTTCTGCCCAAACGCATGTTTACAAAGCTGGCTGGACGGGAACTCAGAAATGGCGTTAAAAAACGTGAATAAACATTGTTGTATCTCTACTTTAAGATATGATATAATAGAAAATACGATGATCTCGAGTATCTAGACTAATATAGAGTCTAAAGTCTAAAGGAACCAATTAATGGCCACTTTGAAGGGAGGCATTCCGAGAAAAGTTCCCCTTCCAGCAGCTCTACTACGGATCAAAGTCGTTAACAGATCCGTAATTGACCTGCAGGTAGCAGTTCCCCTTCGTGCTGCAGTGAGCAGTACAATGAAAGGCTGGCAAAAACCCGAGCCACCCCGAGCTCTTCCGAAGGTGGTGGTAACAAACCGGAGGCCATTATGGCCATTAATTCGTTCCTTCGACAAAAGTGAACTTACGCATTGCAAGTTGGTCATCATGCACTTGAGGAAGCACTTGAACTTCGGGTCTGGCTGAAAGTCGAACTTCTTAGCAGCATCCACTACAGCTAGAAGAACAAACGTAACAGTCAGTACCTAATTAAGCTGGAATATGAGGAGATATTTTAGAACATTTAAATATTCAACAGCAGGGTTCTCAAAAAATGGTCGGAAAAACGTTAAAATACACGCTCACGTACCTATTGATGGTTACAGCCCATACCATGTCATTTAAAGAAAGGAAAAAGTTGGCTGGTACCGGGATTTGAACCTGGGACCTCAGTTTCATGAGTCCAGAGTTTTCCCACTAGACCACCTGTGTTCATAAGATATTTAGCTCAAAAATAAGCGAATGGGTTCTCGGAATTTTCAGATGACTCCTCTGGAGCCAAATGAAAGTCAGACTGGTACTTTCTATCTCCGGCAACACGTAGAGGGCATTATTTAGCGGGCATTGTGTGGAGCTGCTGGATTGTCATTACCTGTGTCGGCTATCCTATCCTGCTATCCAGCGTTACATAATTTAGTGAGTGTGCTGCAATTGGCACAAGCCGCTGACCTCCTGATAGCTACTAATGTTCACTATACTAATGTTGCCGTTTGCGCCATTAATTGCACCTGGCAGTTTGTGAGGAGCGACCGCTCTAATGTATATACATACACACCTGCATGGTGGACTAATCAGTTAAGAGGACGCTATATACCTGATGATGCATTTTTTGCCACCCATAAGATTAACATTGCCTGTACCTAGCCCTAACAATGTTCTAGGGAGTATTCGAAGCAGATTTCCCAATTTCTCACTGGTTTCTTTTATTGCAACTGTTTTGCAAATGCTAGCATCGCATACCTCAAGAAAAGTGCTGTATCTCGAAAACCAGTAAAAACAAGCGGTACGACACGGTCGGACAAAACTTTACCTGCTTATTTGCGTGATTCCTAGAAAAAAACCCTTGGTTAAATGATTGGAGACGGAAAAACTTTTTGACGAAAGGAATGGCCCTAGAATGTTCCCCCGAGTACTTAGAGACCCCAGACGACGTACTTCGGCAACCACCCAAAACTGTCCCCAAAACCAGGTGAGGTGGATGGGGAAGCTCGGAAAAACTTTTTGACAAAATAAATTGCCTCAGAACGTTTCCCCGAGCATTTTGATACCCCATACAACGAACTTTGGAAAGTAACCAAAACTCCCCCCATAAGGGGGGGGGGGGTGGCGAAAAAACATTTTGACCAAATATATTGCCTCAGAACGATCTCCCGATCATTTTGAGCCCCCACAACCCATATTTCGCAAACGACTCAAATCTACCCCCCTTAGGGGGTGGGGTGCTTGGATACGTTCAGAAAAACTTTTTGATACAAAAAATTGCTTCACAACGTTCCCCCGAACAGTTTGAGACCCCATAAGCCGCACTTTAAAAGTCACTCAAAATTGCCCCCTCCCGGGGGGGGGGGGGGGGGAGGCTTGAAATAAGCCACATACCATTTGTGACGAGTATGGCCGTTGTCACGTGTCATATCCAGAACTACTCATATACCACAAACAACTGAATCCACTGATTTCACCCTTTTACAGGTCCAGGGGGGACTTCCCCCCTTCCAGGGAGTTATGCGGGGGTAGTGGGTGGTATCATTGGATTTGTAATTATTTGTTCTATAATTGTCCAAAATTTGATCAAAATCGTTAGAGCCGATTTTGAGCAAATATTTTTTTTCTACCTTTTGGGGGAGTTTTGGGGGGGTAACCCCCCTTAATTTTAAAGGGGGGAAACTGGGCTTCCGGATTCTGATTTCTTCCAATTTTAGAAAGGTCACTACCGATTTTGAAGAAAATCGGTTGAAAAGTGCGCCGTCCAGGTCAATGCCACATACATAGCTAGCTAGCTACATACATACATACATACATACACACACACATACATACATACATACATACGTACTGACACGGAGTACCTGACCTCTTCTAAAAATTCCTGTGGGCAAACTTTTCGTCGGAGGAAAAAAGTGAGATGGTTTTCATATTCCGAAGGAATGGACGTTTCCGAAATGTATATGCAAGTTTCAGTCGCTTTTGAGGTCTGGGAGCAATGACGGTTCAAAGTTGAGGTTTGCCGAAAATTGGCCCGCACGAATACAATACTTTACCTTACGTATACTCCGTATACAGGTAAAGTAAAAATGGGAAATCTGCTTCGAACACTCCCTAGAACATTGTTAGGGCTAGGTACAGGCAAAATTTTGTGTCTTTCCATCCAAGGGTAAACCTTGAAAATGAATCGCCGCTCGCAATGTTAATCTTATGGGCGGCAAAAAATGCACCGTCAGGTATAGCGGACCCTTAAGACGAAATGGGAGCGCTGATATCAATTTATGTTCGCCTGGACTAAAGCAAAGCACAGAATATACGAGGGCTGATCCCTTTAATCTAATTCTGACCTAAACTTCCTTCCACTTCTGTAGAATTATTATTATTTCATTTTTTAACGTAGTCCATATGTGGCTCTATTCCAATCTGTACTCTAACGTTTCTAAGGTCTCCTCTAATCAAAAAACTTTTCCCTGTGGGGTGTTCTTTTAATTTGAGGAGTGATCTGAGACAATTGGGGCTGTTGGGGGGTTGTTCTGGAGAATACGACAATTTTTTGGGGACAATGTTGGATTTTTAAATATTCTAAAATTCCCATATCTTTTGAACGTCAGAAAGTATTGTACGATTTTTGTCCAAATTTACTCGAACGTAAAATTACAATAGCCAGTTAATTTCGGACGTTAAGAAGATATTTTATATTTCAGAACATATAAATCTTCAACGTTCTCCACCTATAAAACCTAAATTCATTTTAAAAGATTATATTCAGGAGATTTCTAGCGTTCTGGAATACTGAAAAAGAATAGTTGTATTCGTACCAACATCGACGCCGGATTCTTCTTCACACGTCTTCTGCAGGCTCTCCAACATTTCTTTCATTTCCGGAGGAATCTCCACAGCAGAACTGAGGCAACTCAACCAACCAACCAACACCAAAACTGTCACTGCCTTCATCATGCTGACGACTGTACCCAATTGTTTTGCGTAGCAGTTTTATACTGTGCGAGCTGATTGATATGTTCGCATGAGGGCCTATGCTAATGACAACCCTCTGCCCGTTCATTTGTACTTTTGCCCGTAACCCTGGTAGGTAAATATCCAGCGTTGCCGATGCGTTACTAAACTGTTTGTCTTCGTCAACAATCTAGTGAGACACAGATGGGAAATTGTGACCGCGAGGAGGTTATTTGGAAGGAATCACTCCCGGCAGTCGAGTTTTCCCCCAGCCGGTGAAGACCTGAATCCTCTTGCTTCATATATCACCCCGAACATCTCTTTGTAACAAGCTAACGATACGAGTGTTTCTTGACCTACCCTGACTCATTCTGAAACTCTCTCTCTAGAGAAAATTTTCAATTCCCTATCTGGCTGACTTTCGACCCCTCTTAACTATTATCTCGAGTATAGCCATCAACCAATTTTCCACATTTTTTGAGTCCCTTTCGGGCTGTCTGGGTGCCGTCAAGGCCAGGTGACAATTAACGTACGTTTAGTCCGTGTGAGGGCTAAAGAAGGAACAACAATGCTACAATGGTTGAGGTACATCGCCATTCATCATTCGTGAGTTCTTTCGACACTCGAATACATGTTAAACTCTGCCTAAATGTCCCCTGCCTGTGGATTGTCATTACGAGCAATTAAAGAACTGAAAATGACAAAAGAGTTGGTTCACTGAGTTGGTGACAGTTGGTGTAGTAATACTGCACTGTTACCGTCTGGATTAAGCCTTACGTTATGGTGGTAACATATGATGCGTCTTGGAGTGGAGGCGCTGGAATGGCAGCTCCAGGGATGGCGGGTCCTCCTATAATTAAGCTTCCAATCTTTCCCCGCACTAACGATACGTCCGGTCCATGACGGTCCAGTGTTATAGTCAGCATATATATGCCGTGTACTGTCCACGGCGGTGGCACGAAGGGAACTGCATGGTGCCTGAAGGGGGAACTTTTCTCGAAACTGCTTCTTGCCCGGTCCTGATGGACGGTCCTGATCCCATATGGACACCTGGCGTGACTGTGACCAAATGTACAGAGGTTACGAAATATGATACCCTGTGTCCCACTATAGGCCCTGGCCCTTCTAGGACTTTTGTCGTAGGTAAGTTTTGACCTTGTCGTTCATGGCTTTTCCCTTTCTTCAGGCTATGTAGGTAATTGCCGGTAGCGCCGAGTGGCGAGTGCTGCGCTTCCACGGTCTGTGAATCTGAGTGACCGCCGGCGCGGCCTTGACCACCGCTGGACAAACAGTCAACCCTGTCATCCCGTCCAGCTCAACTGGAAAAATAAATCGATCGTCATTTCCACATAGGACACGCGTCGCTACCGCGTGCATGGTCACGGTCCCATCTTTCGTGAACTTTGTACAATAGGGTGTGATTTGGGGAGAATCACGCCCAAAAGTCAAGTTTTTCCCAGTGTGTGGAGGCTTGATAAGACAAGACTAGAACCTTACCACCCCCCGCCCCCGTTTGCTCATCTGTCAGTGCTACGTTCTGAAAAACCTACCCTGGTTGCAGATCATAACCCTCCGTCTCGGATTTTTGAAAGTTGGCACCCCTGAGAAAACTCTTTTCTGACCCAGCATCCCTCCAGTTTGTCTGTCCTCTGTCGATTACTACTATTAGGCGAAAAATACCACCAAGCGCATGCATTGTGAAACGGACATCGGTCCTTGCAACCACTTCAGGAAGGAACGCAGACAAACGCATCTCCCATGACATCGTGTCGGAACTCCGACTGGTCACTGGCTCACACCTAACCCTTAATACCTTGGCCAGGAGGAGAAAGAAGCATGAGGTGCGGACAAGGAGGTGCCAAGTGCGGCGCGAAGGAGTTTCGGGCTGGCTGACCCTGAGCAGCCTCGACTTGCTCCGTTCTTCTTTCGACTCGGGAGGCTGCCTTGAGATGGAAAGTTGTAGGTAGGACCTCATCCCCGGACAGTGGCCGCAGTGGCAGTGGCAGTGCATCCCGCGACGCGCTATGGAGTGCTAGTCTGTGTCATCTAGTGCGCTGCTTAACCGGAGTTCTGAATGGATTAACACACTCTGGACACACCCTCATCATGCGGACCCTGTGCTTATTGGTGCGTTCTGTTGTTGTCTACTAATTTACAAAGCCACCTCTCAAATTTACTACATTTTTTCATTCGCAACCCTTTAGTAATTCTCAGGGGACCTACATCTTGCGGTTCGAGGAGGGTAATTAGGATATACTTAGGTAAATTTTCCCGGGGCCGATATAAGGGAATAAAAGAATTGGGGTTGTTTCTTTTTTTTATTATCTTCCATTGCCTAAAAAATTCTTATATAGGTAGATTTTTCGCTACGATATTACCATATTAAGTACCTTCTGATGCTTTTACATCAGGTGCGGGTAATTTTTCTATTCTTTGTCTTTGTAGGAAATGGAGTACCTAACTAATTACACTTCTCAGGCACGTCAAACTCCTCCTATACTTTCCGTTTCTCTTCTGGTGAATTTCCAATTCGAAGTTAGTATTTGATTTTTAATAAAATAGCCCTGTCCTGGATAATTTTTATAAGTCAGTTCTCTTGCGCTCCTGCAAAATAAATACTAATTGAGTAATTATTTTCCCCTTGCAGATGTGTGTGACGTCATGTGCCCTGGTCGCATGCCAGCAGCCACCCAACAACAAGGGTCCCCACTCTCACTCGCCCCCCTCTGGCCAGCGCCCGCGCCGCCTGCAGGGCCCCATTGAACACAAGCGGGTGTCGTTCCCTCAGCATAGTGGCGCACGCACACATCCCTCTTCTCGCAAGCCGCAGAGCAAGGGAAAGAAGCATGGAGTGCCGCCCTACGCCGTGCAGATGGAGCCCTTGGTCCAGTACTCCCAACCCGACCCTTTGTACACCATCGAGAAGCAGTACATCAGTGAGGCAAAGTCCGCCGACTCCTCCTCCAACGACCTCATCAAGAAAACGTTCCCTGCCGACGTGACGGAGGCTGAGTCCATCTCCAGGGTGGGCCAGATCACTCACGCACGTCTGCGGCCCCCCACACACTTGCATCCCCCTGCACCTCCGCGCCAAGCCCACCATCATCACCCGCATATGCACGATGTTGAGTTCTCATCGTACGGGACGTACTACGAGGGTCCCCCCGAAGCCTTCGAAGCGCCAGAGCCTATTATTGAAATCATCATAAGAGAGTCGAATGAATCACTTCCAGCCCCGCCACCGCTACCCACTCCTCCCCCTCCAAAGAAAGTGAAGGAACCTGTGCAAGTGTTTTATGTAAAATACAAGAAGGACCCATCCGGAGGTTACGGTGGCGAAGAAAAGGTGATTTACGATCCACCGATACCGGCAGTTACCCCACCAGCCAATAACGAAGACTCCCATGAAACTCACGAAGAGCCGCAGCCCATCCCGCAGTACGGTGAACCTGAGGAAGCCACTGCTCCACCCCCTCCCAGCACCACCCTCAAGGCCATCATCCGACCTGATTCAGAGACTTTCCACGCAAATGGAGGCGTACGCATTACTTTTGGTGGACCTGAAGGTTCGGACGGACATGGTGAAGAAAAAGATCATCAGTTCCCACCTATTTATGGGCAGTTGCAGGAATCTGCCCCTCAGCCTGCTATCGCCTTCCCCAGCCACTCCTCGAAACCCCTCATCTCCCGCTCCTCCTCGGGAGGCACCTCTGTTCTGACTAAGCGGAACCCTGCTCCATTCAACCCCAACTTCCCCCAGCCGTCAGCCCCACCCACATTCCAGCAGACGCCTCAGTTCCCTCCTCAAGACTTTCAGCCCCCATCTTTGAATCCCACACAGTATTCCACGCTACCCCAAAATTACAACTTTGTGAGGCCGCAACCACCTCAATCTCCTCCACCTCAGAGATACACCACAATCAACAACCCACCTCCGGTACAGCAACAGTATCACACCATCAATCAGCCCTCACCTGGGTTTCAGCCCTTCCCCCAGCCAGGAGCCCCACAACCTACAAACTCTTTCCAACAACAAAGAGTGCCAACGCAAGAGCAACACCAGAAGCAGGTTGAGCAGGTGAACAGATTACAACAACAGCAACAACAGTTGCAGCAGCAGCTGGCTCAGCAACATCGTTTCCAACCTCAGTTCACGCAGGACACTTCACAGAGACTTGCCCCACAGCAAGGTGTCCAGCAACAGTTCCCTTCACAACCGTCTCAACCGCAGTTCCCTCCACAACAGTCTCAACCGCAGTTCTCTCAGCAACCTTCTCAGTCGCAGTTCTCTCAACAATCTTCACAATCACAATTCTCTCAACAATCTTCTCAACCGCAGTTTTCTCTCCAGCCATCACAGACACATTTGTCTCAACCAACATCACAGGTCCAGTTTTCTCAACAGCCTTCCCAGCAAGTATTTCCGCAGCAAAATCAGTTCCCACATCAGAATCAGCAGAATCAACCAAATCCAAATGTTCCACAGTATCGACAGCCACCTCAGCTGCAGTATTCCACTCAGAGCCCAGATATTGTGAAATCCGTGGACAATTCTAACAGCTTCCATAACCACAGACAGGAGGTGCAACCCAGTTTTCTCCCGACTCCCCGACCCCAAACCCCGACAAGGACAGCATCTCCAGTACAACAGTACAAGTCCACTACAACAGAGGAACCCGTGACCGAAGTAGTCACAGAAGATCCTAAGAAGGTGGAGCAGGATAAAAAACGAAAGGAGGAGCAACAAAAAAAGAATATTGAAAATCTACCAGACGAAGTTCCCGACGACCTTAGGGAGCAGTTGCTCAGTTCGGGCATCCTCAGTAACGCTGATATCCAAATTTTAGACTACGATAAAATAGGAGACATCCCTATCGAGAGTCTTCCTCCCGAAGCGCTGGCGAACTTCCAGCAAGTGGCAGGCAGTGAGCGTGTAGTGAAAGTGGTCCGGAGGCCTGCTGATCCCGCGGAGGAGCGTGAGGACGCAGACTCTGCCTCGTCAGAGCTGCGATCCGTGACAGTCAGCCGTGACAGTGAGAGGGACATGGAGATGAAGGTGGTGCGCTTCAACCCCGACGAAGACCGAGGGGTGGCTGAGCGGTACATGAGGGAGGGAGCCACGCAGCTCGCGCCCGTCGTGCTCAATGACAACAAGTACAATCGGTACCTGCCGCTGCAGGTGAGCGGCGCGCAGTTCCCCGTGCCAGACGTCCCCGAGCTCCGAGGCCGTAACGTCACCTCGGTCGTAGTGCTCGCTCCTGTTGACTATGAGTTCCTCACCCGCCGCGACCCCTCCGATGATGGGGGCGAGGGCCGCGTCGGACGCTCGGCCGCCCCCGTCCTGGAAGTGCAAGGCGTCCACTTCGTAGCGGGCGACGTGCTCAAGACGCTGGTCCGGATGCCTTCCATTGACAACTACCGGCGGTGGCTGGAAAAGGAAAACCAAACCTCTGCCGACAAACAGTCCGTCGTGCTCCTTGTTGTCGGGTAAGTCTTGACGTAGCTTAGACTAGGCAGATTTCAGGACTTGAAATAGGTTCTACCGGCGCGATAGATAGATACTGATTAGTTCCACAAACATATCATGAGCTGTGCAGAACACTATAGGTAAATAACAGGCGCCTAACAGGTATCCTGTTTGGTTTCAGTTCCAATACATGTAAAATTCATATTTTCCGTTCAATGAACGCCCTCTGCAAAGGTAGAATTAAGTACTTATTGAATTGGTAACTTAAAGACTGCTCGAGTTCGAGTTCCTCTTAGATATTCCAGATTTTAAGTCCTCTTATCAAAGTTTGGCTGGGTTGCATTTGCATATCAACCAGATTTGTGAGCATATACCAGAAGTATAGTTCTTCTCTGAGACTATTAAACACATACCTACCAGGGATTGAGTTGATTAAATTCTCCTGCAGGGAGTTATGATGGGTTAAGTACTTTAGGAGTGATCAACTATCCGTTATACAGATTTCTGTGGCTGAGGTTGGCTGGGAACAATCTTTTGTCATGGGCTGCTCTTACCAGATTAGAGCTGCATGTTCTTTGAAAATACCGAAATGCATTTGATCCAGTATTATCGTCACATTGCGAAACAAGTACCTAAACGATTAGGGAAGCTCCTTTGAGTTTCAAATCTTCATATTACAGAAATGAAAAGTCCAAAAATAAAGCACTTAGTTCATATGGTACAAGCAGCTTGTTTCATTAGAAAATATTTTTGCTTGTGCACTTTTCTTTGTCCGAGCTGTCAAACCGTCCAACTTGTGTCCTGTGGAGTGTGAGTTCGAATCCCGGCTTAAGCAATATTTTTCGCTTACGGGATGGATGGCTTGCTCCCTAAACTGGCTTCTATTCGGCTTCGTCCACCAGAAAAAAATGAATGATTTGAAGAGTAATCCTATGGAGTCTTGACAATTGCGCCCAAAACTGGCAAAAATACCTGAATCCTGAGTATCATAGTGCCCAAATTAGGGCACTCTAACATGATGACTTACATATATGTATTTGGGTATGCTTGTGGCCATAAGCCCCGATATTAGAATAATAATACCGAATAAAAATCCTGACGGACTAGGATTGCTCTTTCGTAACCTCTGTTATTCGGTCAGAATCACGCCTGAGAAGACAGTTGAGTTTTCCCCAGCCGGTGAAGGCCAGTTGCTCTATTACGGATCTTTGGTTGTTAATTAAGCGTTATGCTCCTAATGCTAAAACTATATACACCACTTCGTCGTTATGTCGTCGTTAACTTTGCGATAATAGATCCGGAACACACCTAAACCCATAAGGGTAGGGCACTGGGAAAAATCTTGACGTACTGAGACTTGAACTTCATTGTGGTGATTTGTTTCAGACCCGGGCCGGAGCACCCGGACAAAGAGATCTTCATGTACGACATAGCGTCGGGCCATGTGAGCAAGCTGCGTGGAGAGCTCAGCTCCACCTTCGTACAGGTGGCGGAATCCAACTCCAACAACCAAGATCTAGAGGAAATCTCGGACTCCCCCGCTGGCCCTGGTGGAGACTTCACTGTCAGGAGAGCATCGTCTTCCTCCCAGAGATGATATACGTGAGACTCATTAAATAGCCGCAGCAGTATCATTAAATAGCCGCAGCAGTATCATTAAATAGCCGCAGCAGTATCATTTTTATTACATCTTTCCATTGTTCTGATATATAATAGTGTCTATATTTAAATTTTCTGAAATATAATGTGTCTTCTAACGTCAGAAATTAACTGGCTGTGTTATGATTTTACGGTCGAGTAATTTTGTCAATAAAAACTTTGTCGAAAATTACTCAATCGTTAAATCACAACGTAGCCAGTTAATTTCAGGACATTTTAACATCCAACAGTGTCCTCAAGAAATGGTCGGAAAGAAGCATAAACCAGCACGATTGTTTGGTCGGCTGTTTAGCACACTCCTACCTATTATATTTCAGAACAGAAATATATTAATTGTGCCGACTGGAACACTTTATTGCTACTTGCCAATTTCCTTAACTGAACTCAAAATGCTTGTCGTGACGTTTTTTAATCACGCTTGTCTTGGGAAACTATTGCACTTTTGTTCTGATATAATAATATGTCTCTTAATGTCAGAAATTTGGTTTTTTTGCGACAAATTCTTCATTCAGAAAAATCATACGGTTAAAAAATCGCAACAGTGTAGGTAGGTACCTAAAAAACTATTTTCTGGCGTTAAAAAGACACATTATATTTCAGAACAAATAAATACTTACATTATCCAATTTCCTCAAAAAAATGTTGACTCTGAATGACCTTCATCTCTTGCGGCTTCCATTTTATTATTTTTCGTCAGAAAAACAAATGATAATTTACTGTGACGAAAATAAAACAATTGCCCATCGCTCAAGGAGTCTCGCCTTCATCCAACTTTTACCCAAGCGAACTGAACCAACTGTTTTCTAGGTAGGTACACTAGATAGGTATATTAAGTAACTTGGTACATGTGAGTACTTAGGCGTATTATTGTCTTATCGTTGTGTGTGAATGAATTTTTATAAATTATACGCATGAAGAATGGTAATTTTTTCTTTGCTTCAGAAACAGTGCCTTACTTTGACTTGTCCTCAGTGCCACGTGTTTCACGATCGTGTATTTCGTCTTAAGGAACGTCAAGAAGCAGCTTGGTGCCATGACAGGAGGTACGCAGGAAGAGTGTAATGAAAGTGACAGAAAGAAAGGTCGGCACGCCGCTCACGCTGCTCTGACTCCTTAACGATAAAGATATCGAACGACAAGTAGGTGAACCTGCCTTAACTAGGTACAGGTACCCTCAGGTACCTCACAGGTACCCAGCTATCCACTTTGCATCCGGATCCTAACTCTGAGTAGTTGTCTCCAACGCGCTCTATCACGATGTCGGGGGACAAGCAAACGAAAGTATTTACGTAGGGACGAAAGCATGCCATTACACCGTTGGAGTTTGGCCGAAGTCGAAAATGGAAAATATTTCTTTGGGCTGGATTCGAACCCTCCTCAGGACAAGACTGCTCGGCCTCAGAGAGGCATGTAAAATATTCCGTATTAAGTATTTGTTCATCTTTCATGTTTGTGGTAGTAAATAGGCTGGATAGGCATGTAGTTTCTAAATAAGTATTTTTAGAAGAAAGGCACCGGTTCGATCCCACTGATTAGATTTTTGTTTGTTTGTTTGAAAGGTTCAAACACTCATGTAGTGACATATCAAGGGTGAATGTGGTGATTTAGAACATATCTTAATTCAGAAACAAATAGATGCTACTATACTACCTGTCAATAAAAACGAAAAAAAGTTGACAAGAAACTTTTCAAACGACGTAAAAGTAAAATTAGCGCGAAAAAGTTTGACAAGTGGTTGTCTGGTGCCACGTCGTTAGTTGTCTGGTGCCACGTCGTTAGTTGTCTGGTGCCACGTAATTAGTTGCAAAATGTCGCGACCGACGCTCGAAGGTTCTTTGACGAAATGGACGAATGTAGTGAAGGGCTGGCAGCACCGGTGGTTCGTTCTAGATGAAAACGCTGCCGTTTTATCATATTACACGGTAAGTGACGCTGTATTCCCAATATTTACACTAATATCGGGCTTATAAGGGCGTGGGTGTGACCAGGTAGGGTTATCTAGGATCCTTATCTTCCTATGTATCAGCTGAAGCCGTACTGTTCGTTGTTGACATTTTCTTGTGATGGCTTATTTAAGCCTCTGCTGCATCTGACGGTGCATTCCTGCCAACTATAACATTCATACGTCGACTTAGCGGGGGAATGACAACGCAGATTCCGCAATTTCTCAGTGGTTTTATTGAATTCAATCGTTTTGCCGTGTCCGTAACATGGCAAGGGCGATCTCAAAAAGAACTGAGAAATTTAGGAATCTTATCGCAGTCGAATAGATAGGTAGGCACCGGTATGTGCACCACCATCTTATTGCAATTATCGATCGATAATATCGAAAGTTTATGGTTTCCATGGTAACCGCTGTGTTTGTCTATGTCTATGGTATCGTCGCACCTGACGTGGTGTTTGTTTATTGAACAAGTGACTCAGTGAGTGTTGCAACGGGTTGTTATATGGGTCTGTATGTAAACATTGCATTTCACCTTTTACTCCCGTTACTGCAAGATCGCTGTGAGAAGCACATCGTCGGCTGTTAAAAGAGGTAAAGGCTGTTGAGGTAGACACAGAAGTGCCAGAAAACCCCCCGCCGATCGCCGATTTAAGGCTGAATATGCAGTGCTGTAGGAGTTTGTTATAGGCCCCTTAAAATTTCAGAATATGCTTCTTTTTGTGCCAAAATGTAGAATATTGCATAATTCCTAAATAACCGGCTGAAGTCTTTTTATCTGGAATGGTACCTACTGCCATATCATTTCCGTTCCTGCCTGTCGGTGAACAGTTGGACTGTTTCAATTGACCTATGTTAAGCTTAGGGTGCGTCCCACCATGCCCAGTTAAAATTAAACTGGAGATTTAGGACAACATAGGAGAACATAGGACAAAATCTCCAGTTTAATTTTAATTGGGCATGGTGGGACGCACCCTTAGATTGATACCTGTAAATCACTCTAAACCCGTACCTTATAGGTAGTACAGATAAACTAGGCAAACACAAAACAATTTATTTATTTGGCTTTGTTGTAAGATTTTTTGTAAAAGTCGTAGAAAAGGTAAAAGACAAGGAACACATTGGGGACGAAAGCGTAGACGACGATCTTGTTGATGTCACAGCTGGGGGAGAATCCTTGGAAAGAGTGCGCCAAAATCACGCAGAATTGCAACTGCAACACATTATATATCAGGTCAACTATGGCCACGTACCACTCAGCAGCGTTCAGCAGTGGTGCTGCCCACACAATGGACTCTACCACCCTACCCCATACACGATCACAGTGGGCCATATAGGACCATGCTGGGCGATATAGTAGCAGCGTCAGCCAGCTCAGCTGCCTACGTAATGGCGATGGCTTAATCAGGGGATACGTAATGGGGACGTGCCGTAAGAAGACATGTTACCATTTGTATGAGGGTAAGAAGACATGTTACCATCTGTATAAGGGTGAGGTAGCGCTTCCACTTGTTGAGCTTCTTCTGTAGCTGCGTGGAGGCGTGCAGAGAGATGAGGTAGTAGCTGTACATGAGAATATGCACCAGGCAGTTGGGCATGATTGCGAATGTTGCCATTCCCCCTGAAATTTTATTGTAAGGAAAGGATAAAGATAACTGATAAACCTTTTATAGTCCAGCTCACTCTTGGATGAAACACAGGGTGTCCAAAATAATTTTTTTGTTCAGAACAAGGGGTCACAATGATCTAAATGAGTTTAGCAATTCCATTGCAGACCTGCAGTTTTAGTTTGGCTCCAATCCAACACAGCCTCAATAAACATTTCACATGTCATATCAGAGGTAAATGCCGATCAGAAAAACTTTGGTAGGATCGGGATCGAACCGGTGTGACCCGACTTTCACTGTCAACCCACTGTTGAGGTTGTTTCACTGTGGGGTTACCTGGGGTGTATTTGACGCAGAGCCACCCGCAGCACAGCGTGGATACGTGGTGGTACAGGTGCAGGGTCGTCACCTGGTTGTATTTTTTCCGTAAAACGAAGAATACCTGACAACAAAACAAGAAAATTTCACGTTAAAATTGTTATTGAAACAATTTTTCTTGGCTGACATAATATAATCCAAAATTTTGGTAATATCAGAAATGAATTAGACTCACAGTTTCCAAAAACTCGGATAGCTTGAGGATCATGACCCACCATGTGATGTTCGCCATTCGCATCGACTTCGGGCTGTAGGAGAAGTCCACAGGCTGACACCCGAGCGAGTAGTCATTCCACCAGCCTGACACCAGCAGCTAAATAACAACAATATTACTTGTAGGAGAAGTCCACAGGCTGACACCCATCATCATCCTCTGCTGCTGTTTCTCAGAATCTTTCTTCAGCTGTGGTTCGCCTGTTAACTTCCGGTAGTAAGCAGTCTTAACTTCGGCTAACGTGACTTTCTTAGCTTAACTGACCTCATAGAAGACGTAGGCGCAGGCGAGGACTTGGGCGATGTTGTAGAGGGAGATGGCGAGTTTGAGATCAAAAGGCTTGCGCTCGCGCATGTAGTCAGGCCCGCACTTCGTCACGAAGTAGAGGTAACTCACTGCTATGATGACCAGAGGCAGGGGACTGCCCACCATCGGCCAGTCCTTCGTTCTCTCATCTGTTACAGAAAAAGGCTACGTCCATTTTCGTTAGACCTTTCAGGTTTTTTGAATTTACGAATTGGGTAAATCACTTGTAGTAGAGTGGTAGGGAGTGTTTATATCGTGAGTCACTCATTGAGGATCAGGGGACCAGTAGGAGAAGTCCACAGGAGTAATATTTCCCGTTGACATTGACGGGAGACGGGAGACGGGAGACGAAATTTGAGTCTATAGACTCGAGACTAAGCATAGACCAGTGGTTCCCAAACTCTATTCCCGCAACGCCCACTTTGATGAAACAATTTCCCTCATCGCCCCTTCATAATTTTAAAGGCGAAGCCAGGCGCGGCTTGATGGTCGGGAAGCTTGACAGGCTGACTCGTGTCCTTATAGGTACCTATACCCTTTTCATTTTGCGAAATCGTTCCGAATTCTTAATTCCCTCTCACTCTTACTTCTTCATCGCTTATTACCACTTCACTGAAATTTTTGATTGATTACTACTATAGATACTTACTATATCACTGTGAGTCAAGAGCCCCGCGCTACTGCCGCCCTCCTCCAGCACTAGGGGGGTGTTATCGCCCACTTTAGGAACCACTGGCCTAAACAATGTGCTTGGTAACAAACGAAACTGATCCCCAATTTCCCAGCTTAACTAAATTAAATACGCCATTGATCTCTAACAAATCACTGTGGAGAATTGGGAAATGTTCGTCAGAATCGTTACTCTCGATGCTTGAGTAGTAGTATGGAGCTTGAGGCCTTCTTTACGAGAATTACCTGCTGTCTGGTTGATGAAGAGCTGTAGGTCGGTATAGAGAGTCGCCATCTCGGCGCCGCGTGCTCCTTAGCCCCTAAAAAATACAGAATTTTTCCTTGTGAGTCTTGCTTGGACGGGTGCCTGGGCTTCACTCGAAGGGTGCTTTTTCTTACCAGCGGCGACTGTGAAGGTGTAGGCAGTATGGGTTGTATGGCAGTATTGTATGGCAATTAACTGGGCATGACACGGCACTCACGCGACTCTTGTGGCGACTACCCTGCAACCATTAGCGATTTGCTCCCCATTTGCTAACCAAATGCTCATGCAAAGTGTATGACCCGTCACCCATCACCTGCCTTGACCCTGCGCTGCTGTCACTGCCCAGGCTGTGCGGCCACGGGGAGTTACGTGCCACCACACGGGAGAACGGTTCTATACCTTTTCGTGACCTCTGTTCACAAGGGGGTGATCTGGTCAGAATCAGGCTCAGCATTTGAGTTTTAACCGAGCCGGTGGAGGCCGGGGGTAGATCCTCTTGCATAAAGGCAAAATCCAGTCCAATATTTTACATGTTTTTCATTGAAATTCATTACATATGCAGTTAGTAAGCTAGTTTCTGACGTTTAAAAGTCATATTATATCTCAGAAAAGTGTCTTCATAATACATCACGAAAGAGTATCTTCAGCCTTATACGATGACTGCACCGGTCTTGGGCATTGACGATGAGGAAGGCCGAAGGCGGCGACTTCACCGATATGACAGAAACGAAGACGTTGCACTTCTTCTAACATTGTTCTCTTTGTCTGCAGTCTCGCGAGAAGATGACACGAGGGGTGCGTCGGGGGTGTGTCCGGCTTAAGGGTGCGGTCCTGGGCATTGATGATGAGGAGGACGGCAACTTCACCGTGACGACAGACACCAAGACGTTCCACTTCCAGGCTCGGGACGCGGGAGAACGTGAGGTGTGGGTGCGCGCGTTGGAGGACACCATCCTCAGGCACGCACCGTTCCCGCACAAGCACCCTCTGCAGCCTATCGTGGTGCTGCGGAAGCATATGCCGCACCACCTGCTGAAGGTATGCCCCATGGCTCGGGTTTTTGCCAGCCTTTCATTGGCTACACTGCACTGTCCACTGCAGCACGAAGGGGAACTGCTACCTGGAAGGGGAACTTTTCTCGGAATGCCTCCCTTTAAAGTGGCTATTAATTGGTCCTTCGACAGTACAAATATTTGAGTAACCATGGTAACCTTTGCAAGTTCAGTGAAATAGATACGTGCACACCCACTTTTAAATTACATAATCATGGTTTCGCAGGCGCAGTAAAATACGTGTATACATACACACACTTTCGGATATTTATTTGTCCTGAAATATAAGACGAGTTTTCAACGTCAAGCCTTTTTTGACCTATACAGTAAAATCGCTCCATCTCGATCGTTTCTGACATTAAAAACAATTTTTTTCTCCAGAGATTAAACTGGAGAAATGTCATCTTTTCATTTCCTTTTTCAGGTACATTTTGAGTGTGATGACGGCAGCCATGAGAGCAGCATGCGCAGGTTCGATGTGCGCATAGCACAAGCTGACGTGCTGCTCCAAATGCTGATAGAGCAGACAGGCAGACTGCAGGCTACAGCGCGGGGACTCGAACTCGACCCTGAGATGTCCACTCGTCTAGAACGCATGGCCAACAACTACAAGGTGCGAGGGCTCATTGTCAAGTTATGTGAGCTGCTGTTAGATTTCTCTCTTAAGACAGGATGTATACATTTGCTATTTGTTTACTTTTTTTCCGACAGTTTATTTTAGGAATTTATCGAATATACCTACATATAAATGTTCTGAGATATAATATGTCTGTCTTTTTAACGTCAAACAGGTTCTTAAAAATGTTCGGAAAAGTTGCCACCGTAAAATTCTAAGTTCCTACCTGAGACCTAAAATTTTGTTTATTCTTTTTTGCAGCAAATGTTGGATGCCGTCAAACTTGCCATCGTCCTTCTACAAATTCTAAAGGTAAGTACCTGAAAATATTTTAAAGGGAATGCAGACGTTAACTGGTCAGAATTACTCCCGACAGTCGCGTTTTCAAGCCGATGAAGGCCAGGTACCATTCGGGGCTGGCTAGTCCAGGGGACGATACACAAAAAAAAAATTGATAAGTTGAGACGAACCTGGGTCCTCTGGCTTAATAGCTCAGTACAGGCCCTTTAGACTGGGTTCGGGATTTTTTTACCAGAAGTGTTTACTTGTAAATTCAACATGGGTGCCACACTGGCTCTATGAATTCCAGTTGGAATTTTATTTCCTTGGCAATGCATGGCAACCATGTTGAACTTACAGGTAAACACTTTTGGCTAAAAAATTCCAAAATAACTGAACGCAGCCTTAGTTTATGATATACAATATCTACAGCTGAAGGTGCTCAGGAAATGGGCAACCAGCATAGTATGGACAAGTTTAGCCTTAATATAGTAGTCTCTCTCTCTCTCTATCTAAAACAGCCAACGCTACGGCCCTTGGCTTGACTTTGAACCATTGTAGAACCCTCTCTATAGCGAACTCACATGGTCCCATAACGTTCGTTATAGAGAGACATTACTGTAGTTAGGTATACTTACTGCGGTAGCGTTGTAGCAGCAGATGAGCCCGATAGTGGGTGATGTTGGCGAGGTGACGAGGTGAAGTGCAGAAGTGATGACCCCACACCTTCCCCCCACTCCTCTGCTTCCTTACTCATCAAGGCGACATAGCTAGAGAACTAACACTGACGATACAGTAAGGTTCGTTGACGTTTTTTCATAGCACTTTTTTGGAAAAACCATTGGGCAGTTATTTTGCTCTGAACTACAGTTTAAGGGTCCGCTATACCTGACGGTGCATTTTTTGCCGCCCATAAGATTAACATTGCGAGCGGCGATTCATTTTCAAGGTTTACCCGTGTTTGGAAAGACACAAAATTTTGCCTGTACCTAGCCGTAACAATGTTCTAGGGAGTGTTCGAAGCAGATTTCCCATTTTTTTACTGGTTTTCGAGATACAGCACTTTTCTTGAGGTATGCGATGCTAGCATTTGCAAAACAGTTGCAATAAAAGAAACCAGTGAGAAATTGGGAAATCTGCTTCGAACACTCCCTAGAACATTGTTTAGGGCTAGGTACAGGCAAAATTTTGTGTCTTTCCAACAAAGGGTAAACCTTGAAAATGAATCGCCGCTCTCAATGTTAATCTTATGGGCGGCAAAAAATGCATCGTCAGGTATAGCGTCCTCTTAAGTGGACATCCTCAGAGTGATGTTTGTTTTCACCCGAACCAAAACAAAGTACTTTTTCTCATATTATCATCTAAAAATTCTAAACTATCCTCCTATATTGCAGTAAAAGCGTGTGGCGTACTTAGTCAATCCTTGTAAGAAAGTAAGCAAAAACTAAAATGAGTTTTGGTTACTTCACAGTGTTCGCACAACCAAACACCACCAAACCCGCTGATCCAAAATGTGGAGCCTGTTTGGTTGTGCAAATACTATGCAGTAACCAAGTCATTAGAATGAATTTTTGCGTACTTGATGTCTTTAAAAGAATTGATTAAGTACTTTGTTTTTACTGTAATAAGGAGATTAGTTTCGATGATAATATGAGAAAAAGTGCTTTGCTGGTGAGCCGAAATAAACATCAATCGACCCGTTTCATCTTTTAAAAAAACTGGATTTTAATTTTCTCGGTCCTGACAAAAAATTCATCTGCGATGGTATTTGAACCCCTCCATTGCTTCTGGTTGGTGTGGGCATGCCAGCCAAGTTTTCTGCTTGTTTATAAATCTTTGATTTGGAGTTCTAGTTCTAGTTGAGCAAGTTGAGGTACAGTTAGGCTCCTGCAGTTGCTCTTCTATAGTCTATACAGTTAGCGCTTTGTCTTTCAGTCAGGATCCTTCTTACAAAAATCGTGTCATCCAAAGAATGACCACCTCACTGTCCCACTTGACAGCACAGCATTCACAATCAGTGGCGTGTTGTTCACATTATTCTCAATCAGTGGCGCCTTGTTCACTCAACCGTAAACCCACTCGTCTTCCTCTGCCTACTGTCAGACTGTGTCAGTGTCACTATAAGTCTATACAGTACTCTCTCGGTATAACGACCATTCAAGGGACAGCTCGTTATAGAGAGGATTTCCTCATAGATTGTGTCGCTACAGAACTGATTTCGCCGTATACTATTAATCGTGGGAAAATGAAGGAAATCGTTGGAGCAGATTTTTCGACGTTAAAACATCTGTTATGTTAATTTTTTTTAAATTTAGTTAAATGCGTTACCTACTGACTCGTGATTTTTGGCAGTGCATAGAAAATTTCACCAAAATCTCAGGGACGCAAAAAATCTCGATTTCCAAAGTTCTACTTCGCTATGGTAGTTTGCAATAAAGTAACGATTTTTGTCAGTATATGAAAAATTACTCGACATTATATTTCAGAACATATCCGAGTTTCCTCATAAAATGGGAAGAAAAATCATTCTGCTACCATGAGTTTCTCGATTGTGTGTTCCGCCTTAAATATTTGATATATATTTCGATTTCCGATAACTTGTGGTAATATTCGACTTGCCATGTCATTAGAAATTGGCTCTGGAGTATCTCTGGAGTAGGCGTACAAAGACCATTTTCATTTTCTAAGTGCCTTTTGAGTCATTCGTAAAATGTGGGTTAGCGGGCTGGCGCTGTGCCACCAAACTACCCGAAAGGGCGGAAAACATTTTCTGGACATTTTCCACGCGATCTCTAGATGCTTCACTTTTTGCAGTTAATCGATAGCAATCGAAAGCTGTTTTAACTATTTCGTGGTCACGAAACACTTTGGAAGAGATCTGAATTTTCTTTTCGGCGAAGAAGAAATTAGACAAGTATTTATTATATTTTCTTTTACTTTAGCTGTACAGCTGTATTGTCGAAGGAACCAATGAATGGCTACTTTGAAGGGAGGCATTCCGAAATAAAGGGTCCGACAATGGTCGCACTAGACTTTCTCGCAATTTTTACGTCAGCGGTATCGAAAATTTTGATTTTTTTTTTACGTAATTTATTTTTTTTGGACCAAAATTTTAATTTTTTCTAAAAAATATTTTGCCATACACTGGACAATAATTTTAGGCACCTACTCACCGGATTTCAAACATATCCGTCAAATGGTGAAGTGTCGTTCGACGCGCAAAGTACGTGTTTTCTATTTTCCATGGCACGGCCTTAATTTTCAAGTAATTGAAAATCTATTGAAAATGACCTTGAAGCATCTATCTGAGACCACTTTCACCAATTTTCAAGGAAATCTGTCGATTAGGGTTGTTGCAAATCCGTCTGAACCAATCAAAAACGTGATTTCAATTTTTGGAAAATTTTCCTACGATAATGCCAATATTGGCCATAATTATTATGTTGGATAAATTTCGTTCGGTAAAACATGAAACTAGGTTAAAGTACACCTCCCTACCAATTTTTATTGAAATCGATCGAAAAGTGCTACCGGAGTGAGTGTCGTTCGACGCGCAAAGTACGTGTTTTCTATTTTCCATGTCACGGCCTTAATTTTCAAGTAATTGAAAATCTATTGAAAATGACCTTGAAGCATCTATCTGAGACCACTTTCACCAATTTTCAGGAAATCTGTCGATTAGGGTTGTTGCAAATCCGTCTGAACCAATCAAAAACGTGATTTCCATTTTTGGAAAATTTTCCTACGATAATGGCAATATTGGCCATAATTATTATGTTGGATAAATTTCGTTCGGTAAAACATGAAACTAGGTTAAAGTACACCTCCCCACCAATTTTTATTGAAATCGATCGAATAGTGCTACCGGAGTGACGACCAACGCGTTTGGGCCAAAACTGGGCCAAGTTATTGGCCCACCTCCAAGTGATTGTAAAAGACCTAAAAGCATCTATTCAAAAACACTTTCGCAAATTTTCAAGGTTCCAACTTGATATACGTAGCTTCCAGCCCTTCTTAACTGTCAAAAAACACGATTTTTTGCCTTTTTTTGACCATAGCAGGCGCAATTTTTGAGTTATCAAAATTTATCAAAAAACATATCCAGATATTTACATTAGGTACCTACATACCGAATTTGAGCAAAATCGGACGAACGGTGTGACGTCCAGTTGCGCGACAGACTGACGTACGTACGTACGTACGTACGTCGGACGGACATTTTTTAAAAACCACTTTTTCGGACTCGGGGGACCTCCAGGATCATGGGAAACCCAAAATCTCAAAATCGAAATTTTGCTCGAAGACATAACTTTCTCAGCCCATGTATTACATACGGGCGAGAAAGTAAAAAGTTCCCCTTCCAGGTAGCAGTTCCCCTTCCTGCTGCAGTGGACAGTGCAGTGTAGCCAATAAAAGGCTGGCAAAAATCCGAGCCACCCCGTGGTGGTGGTAACTACCCGGCGGCCATTGTGGCCATTAATTAATTCCTTCGACAATAGCTGATTGTCTCCATGCTAGCGGATACTTGGTGACGTAATCCTTTAGGTAGGTGCCATCTGTTTTCAGTCGTGCCCCAACAGGAAGTTATCCTTTATAAATCCATGTTTAGCTTATGGCGTCCCGTTACTGGATATTATGGAGAAGTAATACGTTAGTGTGTGCATTTGTTTTCTCAGTTGTTTTTCTCTAAGATTCCATGTTTAGCTTATCTATCGTACTTGCCCTCATTCGATTTTTCCGCATCTGTGGAACAGAGCCTTGCTGCAGGTGTATTCCCTTTCTCGAACCCAACTAACACCTTCAAAATTTATTGTAAGAAGATAAGGCACGCCATGATGCAATATACGGAGAACAGTTCTTCTTACAATAAATTTTGAAGGTGTTAGTTGGGTGGGTTTGCTGGCGTTCGAGAAAGGGAATACACCTGCAGGTATCTGATTATAATGCTGCAGTATATAACTATAAGGTTGAACGTTATACTTACGTTTGAAATATAACGTCATAAATTTCACGTTTCAAAATGAGTATACGATATTACGTTTTCGTTTCAAATGGTGATCCGTTGTTACTTTCACACGTCACATGTATTCGGGGTGATGTCCTTTAGTATAGGTACCTACCCTAACCCCTCTTACTGCTAGGGGATGATTTGGTCTGATAGTCCCCCCCCATCAGTCCCCCATATCATGACTAGGCGCCGAACTAGATTCACCAGGAGAAAAATTTGGGCAGTTCGGGGCTAGATCCTCTTGCTTCATAGCTCAGTGACCTGCTAGTGCGAAAAGCAAAATCACAACCCGAACGTCTGCAGTGCCGCAGCCAGCTAGTCTGGCCGAAGCGTCTCTCTTACTACGCTAGCAGGTGTATTCCCTTCTTTCGACCTTTACACCAGTAAAACATTTTTCAGATAGAGCCCAGAAAGCACTGTAGCTTATGTTTTGGCAATATCTCAAAGTTTGACTGCATTTAAAAATCGGACAAAAGTCTATTTAGTTGGTAATGTTTTTTATAGTTTAGAGATGAATTTTTCAATGTATAATTTTACTGGGAAGTCAGGCGTCTTCTACATTTTTTTTAGGACGGACAAGGTCGACAAAACGAAAGAAAATTTTATTCAAAATACAGTGAAAATTAGTCATTGTAATTTTCCGCCTGCGAAAATGATGACCCCTCTAGGGCTGTTGTATAGCGGCAAGACGTTTCGAGGCTGGCTGCGGCACTGCAGGCGTTCGGCGTTCGGGTTGTTGGCTCGGCCGCGTCAGTGCAGTGGCTGGTCCCGTTCGGAGTGGTCCGCGAATAGACCTCCCGTCCCGCCCGTCCCGCCCGTCTCGCATTCCACATTGCCCAACCGCTCGCTGTACCCTCCTGCACTCTCTGCAGCTTCCCACTGTTTACAAAGGGGTAACTTCACTCAGCTAGACGGAATATACGTTTGCTGTTTGTTTACGTTTTTTCTGACCATTTTTTAAGAGCACACTGTTGGGTAATTAAATATTCTGACGTATAATATGAACAGAATATTTAAATATCCTAGGATGTCCTCCGAAAAAATTGTCGCAAAAAACGTAAACAAACAGCAAATGTATATTCCGTCTTAAGCATGCAAGAGAATGCCATTATGATGTTTGTTTATGTTCGACCTGCAGCCAACATAAAGCACTTTTTCATGTAATGCGATAAAAACGAACACATTTAAGGGTGCGTCCCACCTTACTCGGTTAAGAGAAAATCTCCAGTTTTCTCTTTACTGGGCTTCTCTATACTCGGTTAACTGTTAATCCCCAGTTAAATTTGGGTTTTACCGTCAGAATCACGCCTGACAGTTGAGTTTTCTCTCGGCTGGTGAAAGCCAGGACAAGATTGCGCTGCCCTGCCAGCCAGCAAATAATTAAGTAAAAATAAATAGCCAGAACATAAAACCATGTGAGCAGAAAAAAATTCAAATTGATATATTTCTACCAATCAGCGAGAAAAAATAAATGAACTGCCCTTACATAAATTAGACTTCAAACCTTCAAACTACCCCGTACCATTTTAGACTATGTAGTAAACAGTTCCCCTAGAATGGAGGCAGAATAAGAAGCGACAACGAACGAGGTTTGTATGTCTGCTGTCTGCTGCCTCTCGTTTGCTGCCGCTGTGTTGGGACACAGTTTAAATATTTAACCAGTTAAACAGTTGTACAAGATGAGCTGCAACTGCTGTTGAAATATAGTTTCAAATCAAAATGTTGTTTTGCGTTGCATACATTTGTTTTTGTATTTGTTTACGTTTTTTCTGCGCACTTAATGAGGAAACTATCGGATATTGAAATGTTCTGAAGTATAATATTGTATAATATCGTTTTAACGGCAGTGTGGTGATTTTATGATCAAATAATTTTTGTCAACAAAAAATGTGTAAAATCACAATTTTGGCTGGGAAAAAGACATATATTTCAGAACATTTCAATATCCATGCAATAGTTTCCTCATAAAGTGTGCAGAAAAAATATAAACAAATAGCGAATGGATGTTCGCCCTTAACGAAATCGAGTGGTTGTGTACGCATTTGGCTAGGACAGACTGCAGAGTCGGATATTGACTTTTCGGTGTTGCTCAACCGTGTTTACATTGTCAGAGATAGTTAGAGATGATAATTGGATTGAAGAATGGCTCCCAACTAGTTCGCAGGAAGACATTGAAGCTAGAGGTCTTGTCTGGGTCTGGGGTACAGAACTTACGAAATTTGAGACACTATAGGCACCCACTAGGTTAGGGTGCGGCACTATGATGGAACCAACATTAGCGCAGACTTGACTCTATTATCCTAAGAAGACAGCTCGGAAGACAGACACTTTGTTTGAGAAAGAAACAGTGTTCTTGTCTTCTTATAAAAGGCTAAGAAGACTGATGGAGTGTATGAGCAAACAGTTGTTACTGGGCCATCTTACAAAGTTAACCGTCTTTTTCTCGTAAGGTGACCTTATCAGACCCTTCTCTTATACACTAGCACCCTCTTCTTAGCCTGTTATTTAAAAATACAAGAACACTGTTTCTTTCTCAAACAAAGTGTTCGTCTTCTTAGGACAATAGAGACTGCACTGTAGTTGGTTCCATCATAGGGATGTAGAAGTTTTTTCGACTATTGGATATTTGTTTGTTCTGAAATGTAATATGTTTTACTAACTTGTTCCAGAACACGATCGACCCAGTGCACGGCATCGGGCTGGTGGCTTCTCAGTCCAAGTTCAGGCTCAGCCACAAACTCCTCACAAAAGGTAAATTCATTCATTTGTCAAGCTTGGCTGGCATATTGGATGGCTATACTTACCCTTGATCGATTGCCAATATTTTCCTTTCTTACCCCCCCCCCCCCCTCTATTTGTTACCCGAACCCCATGCCCCCCCCCCCTCGTTCGTGTTGTTAGTAAACCTCAGAAACTGTAGATGGCTATTTCAGGATCTTTGCCAGACATAACGGGCGATTAAAGTTAACCAGCGAAAGAAAAGAGTGCTGTATTACGGAACTGGATAGCACGTCCGCCAATGGCCGTTGCTTCTTTAAAAGCTAAACATAGTGTGCTGTTCGAATATCATAGGGTATAGGTATAACTGCAGATCAAATCTTCCATGTTACGGGGTAAAATTTGTCTCGATACAATATTTAATCCACAATGTGTAGAAGGGGCCTTAGATGCGGCAGCTATAATGACTTGTTCTGTTCTGTTCAGGGTCGCAGTCAGCAGTTTCGCGAGGAGAGGGCTCGTCTACCTCTGACTCCCCCCATGGTGGATCTGTGGAGCTGGGGGCTGAGTGTGAGGAGGGCAGAGAAGGCAGACCCCGTGTCGGAGTTATAGGTAACCTTTAACTAACCCCTGGATAACTCTAACTTGCCCCTAACTGACCCCTAGATAACTTTAACTGGCCCCAAGCTACCCTCGTAGTGGATCAGTGAAGCTGGGCTCGGCGGTCACCTTTAAGGCTGAGTTTACTTATTCTGGAATTTTCTCACCCAAACCTGTTTATCTGTAAGTTAAACATGGTTGCCATGCGTTGCTAGGGAAATAAAATTCCAACTGGAATTCATAGAGCCAATGTGGCACCCATGTTTAGTTTACAAGTAAATATTTTTGAACTTGATAGTCTCCACGGTAACTTTGTGATACTTAGGCTGAATTTCACCACCTCACGATAGTGCCTTTTAACGTTCGAATAGCTATCGATTCGAAAAAGCAGACATCCTCTCGTTAGGGTTTGTTGTGTCAATAGAATTCACCTGCTTTGTTTACGTCAAATTTATTTCAACAATTTCAACCTAAAAGTGGAAATAAACGTGAAAAAACCCCTATTTTTTCGGAGAAAGAAGTTAAAATGTTGATTAGACTACATTAGACTACACCAAATGAGTCGCAGGTATGAAAATTATTGTTTTCGGTAACGCACGGAAAATCCACTCGAAAGATAACGAAACGGTAACGGTGCTTGGTGAAAGCCGTTAACATTTTTTACCGATACGATAGCGCTATCGTGTACACGATAGTCTTCACGTTAAAGTGGTGAAATCCAGCCTTAGACATTTTTTAGAAAAAGAGAAAATAACGTAGCACTTGTATCACACAAAAATTTTTAATAAGGGCAACCGGTTTCGTCAAATTATGACATCATCAGTCATCACTCATCAGGCACATCAGAGTGATGTGCCTGATGATGTCATAATTTGACGAAACCGGATGCCCTTATTAAAATTTTTGTGTGATACAAGTGCTACGTTATTTTCTCTTTTTCTAAAAAATAAACATTTTTGGGTAAAAAAATTCCAGAGTAACTACAATAGACCCAGCCTACATAATATGTTTCAGGAGAACCTGTAGAAATAAAAAATATTGATTTCCTAACAAATATATAATATAGAGTTTGTAGTTGATAGTTACCAAATGTAGGCCCCGGTCACCGCAGTGCCATATGTAAATACCGGACATCGCCTGATGTCTGATGGTCATAATGTCATAAAGTCATGACTCACAATGTCGCGACTCATGCATATAGATGACTTGCCCCATAGTACGACTTGTGACTTTCGTGACACATCGTTCAGCATCCAGGGTTTAGTTATATTGGAATTTTTTCACCCGAAGTGTTTGCCTGTAAGTTAAACATGGTTGCCAGGGAAATAAAATTCCAATTGGAATTTAAAGAGCCAATGTGGCCCAATTTACAAACACTGTCGGATAAAAAAAATCCAAACTAACTAATCCGAGGTTTAGGCTAGCCGAACCAACCTTGGTCAGGTATCGTATTTAGTTTGTGGACCTGAACCTCAAGTCAGGCACAACCAAACTCGTTATACTGGAGCTACAATGCTGCTTGTTGGCGTTTTGTAGTGAATGACACTTTTTTCGGCTACTGTTGGGTATTTAGTTCTGAAATATAATATGTCTTTATAACGTCAGAAATTAATTGGCTGTATTGTCACTACGGTCGAGTGGTTTTGGACAAATTATTTCTGAGGTTTTAGAAGATATATATTATAAGTTATAGCTAATATATTTTCATAATATTTAAATATCCAAAAATATTCTCAAAAAATGGGGATAAAAATGATTCTGCTGCCACGTGGTTCTCGATTGTATGGTCCGTCTTAATGTGTCTATGTGTTTGTGCGCAGATGTGGCTCGTGGGGAGGGCATGACTTTGATTGTGACCCCGGAGATTGTACCTGAGACCTCCTACAGTTCCTCTGATGACGACGACTTCTTCGACGCGGAGGAGTTGCACAGTCCTTCTGGCCCGAGACCTGACACGCCTGTGCTGTCCAACCTGAGGTAAGCAATTGAACTTTCTTCAGATTCGATTTCAGCCGCAAGAGCGTTGTATAGAGATGAACACTTAAATTTCAAGGGCTGTTAGAAGGAAAGGAGGTAGAAAATTCACTACATGTTGGATATTTAAATGTTCTGAAATATAATGTGCCAGTTGTAATTTTACGATTGAGTAGATTTTGGGAAAATTTTTATTGACAAAAATCATTTGATCGTAATATTTCAAAATAGTTAATTGTTGATGCTAAGAAGACATTATATTTCAGACCATTTAAAAATCCAACTGTGTCATCAAAAAATCGTCGAAAAAAACGTGCAAAAAAATGTATATTCCATCTGAAGCTACGATAGACCCAGTAGATCAGTCGTTTACATGTCGATAAGAACACAGGAAAGATGTCTATAAATACAGGCAATACAGGGAATACCGAGGGGGTAACCACTCTAGAGATTCCATAAAGATTTCCATAGATTCCCAACGATATTCATACAAAGATGAACTCCGAAGGGGTAACCACTCCAAAAAATTCAAAGATTCCCTGAGATTTCATCAAGATTGAACCCATGATTCCAATGATTCCCAACGAGATTCCCAACGAGTGGTTAACCCCTCGGGCAATACAGGCAAATCTCATGGAAGTATTAGAGGGGTGGAGTCCTCCAGTGAGTGTGACGTCACCTGTATTCAGTAATAATTAGGATATGGAATGCTGTTGTGAGTTGGCTTTGTCTTTCGCTCTGTCACTGTTTCGCCCTACTTTTGGCGTATATGTGACGTCAGAGTTTCAGTTGAATGCATATCTACACTAATGGTCAACCCACCATGCTCGGCTAACATTAAACTCCAGTTAAATTCCAATTAAGTATTCCACGGTAAAAACCGAATTGAACTGAGGTTTGGAAGTTAACCGAGTATGGTGGGACGTGGGACCCATCCTAAAACTGTTGAGACTGCTTCAAGTTTTACCGACTTTTCTCAGTTGTTTGTTACCGCATAACTCGCTTGAGGAAGTCTTTATCCGAGTATATTGAATACCCACATGGCATGTTTTGTGAAATTAAAAAAACCAACCCATCTCGCAACTTCGAGTTTTCCCAGATATGCCGCTAATGGGGGATTTTATCCCATAATATGCACTATAACCCCTGAGAAAATGAACGAAATCGTAGGAGCCAATTTTGATAAAAAAATAAAAAACCGGGTTTTTGTGGGTCAGAGTCTTTCAATTTTCACCAATGGAAAATCGGAAAAGGATATTCTGCATATTACTTTTTTACATCTGTGTACCAAATTTGAACCAAATTGGCCGGATGGTTTGGGCCCAGGCTCTCCGTACATACTTACATACATATACACACGTAGTTATACTTGCACACACACACATACGAACACAAATGGTAATTAGGAGGGAGGGGGGGGGACCACCACAGCAACTAGACCAGGGAGGGGGGGGCACCCCAGCAACTAGACAAGGGAGGGGGGCACCCCAGCAACTAGACACGGAAGGGGGGGGGGGACCCCAGCAACTAGACCGTTTCAAGAAGTATCAATCATGCTCAGCTGGCACCACTGCCAAATACTCCCCACCCGTTGTGTAAATACACAACGGGGACCTACAGTTTTAGTAGGTTCAGAACCACCTCAGCCTCGATATACATTTCAGAGGTGAATGCCGATCAGAAAAATTTGGATAGGATCGGCTGGATCGGGGAAGAACCTTAGTGACCCGGCTCTCACAACCTTAGTGACCCGGCTCTCACAACCTTAGTGACCCGGCTCTCACAACCTTAGTGACCCGGCTCTCACAACCTTAGTGACCCGGCTCTCACAACCTTAGTGACCCGGCTCTCACAACCTTAGTGACCCGGCTCTCACAACCTTAGTGACCCGGCTCTCACAACCTTAGTGACCCGGCTCTCACAACCTTAGTGACCCGGCTCTCACAACCTTAGTGACCCGGCTCTCACAACCTTAGTGACCCGGCTCTCACAACCTTAGTGACCCGGCTCTCACAACCTTAGTGACCCGGCTCTCACAACCTTAGTGACCCGGCTCTCACAACCTTAGTGACCCGGCTCTCACAACCTTAGTGACCCGGCTCTCACAACCTTAGTGACCCGGCTCTCACAACCTTAGTGACCCGGCTCTCACAACCTTAGTGACCCGGCTCTCACAACCTTAGTGACCCGGCTCTCACAACCTTAGTGACCCGGCTCTCACAACCACCTACACCACTCGGCTGTCGAGGCTGTTGATCTTGCCTGAGTTGTTTGAGAAGCGCCACTGAGCCGCAGGCAGTAGAAAAGTTTGAAAACACGTGAAAACGTGAGCTGTCGTATGCTACGATGCTATCATGCTATCGACCCATTGTGGCGAAGAGAGGGGAGCAGGGAGGGGGGAGGGGGATGGTGATGGCCCTGCAACCCCCTCCCTCCCCTCCTCCCTCTACACTGCGTCCTCGTTGCCAGGCAACCACGCCTTGGCCTTGACGCCTCTGCTGCTGCCACCCTCGTTATCATTGCATCATTCATTACTTTACTACGATGCCTCGCCTCTCTTTCCGTCAATAGGTCAGAGGGTGAAACGGTCTCGATTTGGTATTTAATAGTGTTGCCAGCTGAGCACGATGAATACTTCTTGTATTGATCAGGTTGTTGGTTGGTCCCTCCACCCTTGTACGAACTTCTTTGTTCCTTTTTGTTTATTTAATTCACTGACTTAAGAGGACGCTATACCTGCATGACGATGCATTTTTTGGCCGCCCATAAGATTAACATTGCGAGCGGCGATTCATTTTCAAGGTTTACCCTTGGTTGGAAAGACACAAAGTTTTGCCTGTACCTAGCCCTAACAATGTTCTAGGGAGTGTTTGAAGCAGATTTCCCAATTTCTCACTGGTTTCTTTTATTGCAACTGTTTTGCAAATGCTAGCATCGCATACCTCAAGAAAAGTGCTGTATCTCGAAAACCAGTAAAAAAATGGGAAATCTGCTTCGAACACGACCTAGAACATTGTTAGGGCTAGGTACAGACAAAATTTTGTGTCTTTCCAACCAAGGGTAAACCTTGAAAATTAATTGCCGCTCGCAATGTTAATCTTATGGGCGGCAAAAAATGCACCGTCAGGTATAGCGGACCCTTAACCTGAGAAAAACTACGGAACTGGATAACTCCGGTCACGACCAGCTGCTCTAAAAGCTAAACATAGTGTGCTGTTCGAACGAGAAACAGATGACTGCGAATAGGACACTATGTTTAGCTTTCACTGGAGAACGAATTCCTATTATAGACAGATTATGGTGGTGCAAAATTACCGTACTAAATACAGTATATCATAAGAGAAACAGTGTTCTTATAGTTCCAAATTCTTGTAAATAATAAAAAATAAATAAACTATAGTACTTTGATCTGAGATTATCTAACAGTAATATGAATGGGAATTGTTCACAGTGGCGGCGCCAGAAGTGTTCTCCCTCGCAAGGGGAGTGATGCGACTGAGACGGCGACGTCCAGAAAACCCCGGGATGCCCCGTTCAAGAGGAACGACGGCACCCTGGACTATGACGGTAAGTCAGCGTCTCCCTCGCTTCAATATACTGTTTTTTTCACGTCTTTAAATGGCAAGTTTCTTAGGAAATTGTTGTTTGTTCTAAAATATAATATGCCTTTTTAGCGTCAGGAACTTGTTTAATATGTTGTGATAAAGGGTTCTTGTGAATTGTCTTGGTCGTAAAATTACAGCACTGTTTCAAATGCAAAAAAAATAAAGGGTCCGACAACAGTCGCACTTAACTTTCTCGCCCCGTATGATTTTTTTTTTTTTTTTGGGTGGGGGGATTTTTTTGATAATTTTTTGCGGGCGTAATTTTTAAGCAATCCAAAATCGGTTAAAAATGACCCAAGAGCATCTATCTGAGATCACTTCTACCAAGTTTCATGGCTGTCATTCTATTACTGTAGTCCCAAATGCGTTCCGACCATTCAAAAACGTGGTTTCTCATTCTCAACTCATTTTCAACACTTTTTTGACAAAAACGGCCGTAATTTTCAAGATAACAAAATTCTGTTCGACAAATGTTTAAGTTACGTAGTTTTAAACAAATGTACCGAATTTCATGACAATCGGTCAATATATGTGAATGGCGCCGAAAGGATCGAACTTTGGTCCAGAACGGCCGTAATTTTCAACCAATTCAATTTTAGTTGAAAATGACCTCGAAGCATCTACTTGTCAACACACTTACCAATTTTCAGTGTTATAGATTGAAAAGTGTACCGTCGGCGCTTGTCCGACTAACCAAAAACACGATTTTTTAATTATTTTGGCGGTTTTTTGACAATAGCGGCCGCAATTTTTGACCAATCAAAAAATCCTTGAAAATGCCCCTCGGCAGTAATTTTAGACAGGTCCATACCAAATTTCATCAAAATCGGAAGAACGGTATAGGTGCTAGAGCACTGCACGGACTGACGGACTGACTGACGGACTGACGGACTGACTGATGTAGGGCCGCCTCACTGTTTCTGCCCGCACCTCTACCCGCCCCCTCACTGTGTCTGCCCAGTGTATAACTTACGGAATGGCGTACATGCCCGCCTCACTGTTCGTGCCCACAGTCTTTGTCAGATCAATGTAGTTTAAATCGCGCGGGCAGGTTGGGAATAATGTCGCGAACAAGATTTGTCTCATGCCACGTTCCAGGATCGCCAACATAAACGTGGACAACAAAAACGCGGTAAAAATTAAAATTCTCTAAGTTACTTCAAAAAGTATCTTTTTCCGCGCTTGGGCCGAAATTACCTTTAAAGGGTCAATGTTAAACCAGTTGACGGTACTCATTTATGAGTGAACCATCAGTTTATGACCCCCAGTCCCCCACTGGATATTTTTAACCGAACATCCATGCCCTGCTCCCAGCACAGAAAATTCAACATCAAAATGTCAATAGACATTGAGTAGGTATGTCGATGTTGGTACCTATACATTTCACTGCTGTCACTGCGCGGATATTTCTATCTTTGCCATAATTACTTAGCTATCAACAGCAGGAGAGGCTTCACATGCCTGTGCACAGAGAGCAGTGCCTATGCGAAAGAAATAGTTAGAGCACATTTTTTACAAAACGAAGCGAGAAATCACCCAAAGACACTTCTGCCTGGCAAGTTTTTAGCAGTCATATAGAACCCATGGATAGGACGCTCAGGGGTAGCGTCTCCACTTAGCACGTACTTGCACTCAGGAAGGTATGAAGTGTGCCGGTAGCAAGGCCGTACCCAGGGGAGGTTAGGGGGATGTGAACCCCCCCCCCCCGAAACTACACGGCTTTACCTACACTAGAGAGAATTAAGTTTTGAATGAGAAAATATAGTTTCGTGCTACCTAGGTAGCCTAATGAGTAATGACGTTAAAAAGACATATTATATTTCAGAATATTTAAATATCCAATATCTATAGTTTTCTCACAAAGTTTGATGTTCTAGCGTAAAAAAATAAAGAATGTACCTATATTCAGTCTTAACGAAGATAAACAGCTTAATATTACCACAAAGCTTCAGTTTTTAGGCCTTCAGTTATTTTCTGACCTCAGAAAAAAAAGAGTAGGTATAAGGGTGCATCCCACCATGCCCGGTTAAAATTAAACTGGAGATTTTGTCCTATGTTTACCATGTTAAATTTAACTTAAAAGTTAAATTTAACATGGTAAATCTCCAGTTTAATTTTAACTGGGCATGGTGGGACGCACCCTAAATAAAATAAATACATTCCCGCAAAAAAATTAAACCGATAAATTGTCATTTTTATTGAGTATAGGTAGGTAGATCCATGGGTTCCATATCACTGGGTTTTTATAATATCACGATTTGTTATGTTTACCTTACGAGTAATTAGGTTATCCACAGCTTTTTTATACAATCATGATCTTTTATGTTAACCTTACGAGTAATTAGGTTATCCAACGCGTGCACGCTACTTGGGGAAAATGTCGCCAGTTTACAGATTCATTTGCGCGCCCATGTTCAAATTCAGATATTTTTGTAGAAAATAATTTTATAAATTTGATTTTTTTGTAACTGATTAAGTTTATAAGCTTCATCTGAGCTTAATATTTAAAGTAAAAGAGAAGAAGATGAGATTCAATATTTTTAACAACTTTCCAAAGGAGAAGTATAGGAAACTTATACGACTCCAACACCAGACCTCGAGATGAGAATGGCAGAGTAACAAAAAACTGAATTCCATCGTGTTAACCACATCGGATTATTTTAGGAGATGTATTATGAATAATTAAGCAGCTGCTAAAAAAATCACGTAAAAATATGAAGGTTTATACGAGAAATTAATAAAAAACTTAACAGATTTCCTACACGCATATTTCGCTGTTTTCAACCACTATGTTAAGCTGGTCCTTCTGTTTCTGCCCTGGGCAGAAAATTATTTTAACACGGAGAGTGGGCAGAAACACGCGCGGAGCTGTCGCGACGGACTGACGGACGGACAGACTTTTTCCAGAAACCACTTTTTTGGACTCAGGGGACCCCCAGGATCATGGGAAACCCAAAATCTCAATTTCGAAATTTTGCACGAAAACAATACTTTCTCGCCATATATGGCTAGCGAGAAAGTAAAAAAAAAAATATCCAGCGGTTTTCTCCATTTATGTGTCTGTACATAATGATTATTCTATTTTGTTTGATACCTGACTTTTCGGTTACAGCATTGTATGAGGAGGACAATGGCCAAGATGGTAAGTTGAATCTTAATTCTGACTTTAAGCAGCAAATAAGAGAGTTAAAATGAGCATCGTGGCTCAGTGATTGGTTGTTAACAGATATGTAGTTCGAGCACTACGGCTCACTGATTGGTTGATTGCAGAGATGCCACTGGACTCATATAGGAGCATCGTGGCTCACTGATTGGTTGGCCGCAGACATATTGATATCGGTGAAACACAGTGATTGGTTGATTGCTGAGGTATCTTTGAAACTTATTGAATTGACTCTCTGATTGGTTGATTGCATAGACATATCGATGGAACACCATGGGTCGCTGATCACGCACCTGCTGTCCCAGGTGAAGATCGGGATGGACCTCACCAAGGTCGTCCTGCCGACCTTCATCCTGGAGACGAGGTCACTGCTCGAGATGTATGCAGACTACTTTGCTCACCCTGATCTGTTCACAAGGTAAACAAAGGTGTCACCAGTCACCACCCTATACACAAGATCACTATTCGAGATGTACGCTGACAAACTGTGCTCACCCTGATCTGGTGGATAGTAAAATGTTCTTCTAAAGTATAGTTCGTCTTTTTAACGTCCGATATTAACTGGGTGTGTTGTGATTTTACGATCAGGTAGTTATTGACAAATTTTTTATTGACAAAAATCACTTGATCGTAAAATCACATCATAGCCAGCTAATTTCAAATGTCACCTTATATTTCAGAACATTTAAATATCCAACAGTGTCATAAAAAGGGAAAACGTAAACAAATAATGTGTACTCCGTCCTAGCATATAGGTACTTACTCCTTGGTGAGACCCGTATCTGTATTGGTTTGCAGCATCGCAGACGGACAGACGGCTCGAGACCGGCTGGTGCGCGTGGTGCGGTGGTACGTGTCGGCGTACCATGCGGGCCGCAAGAGTGGCGTCGCCAAGAAGCCCTACAACCCCATCCTCGGGGAGGTGTTCCTCTGCCACTGGGACGTACCAGGGATGCAGCAGAGTGCGGACATGGCCGATGACGTGCCTGAAGGTCCCGTGCCCTGGTGCTCCAGCGATCAACTCACCTTCGTGGCCGAGCAAGTGTCCCACCACCCGCCGGGTAGCCTGGATATTTAACATTGCAAAAAGACGTGGCACTAGAATAATTTTTTCTTCCCATTTTAAATTTGTCAAAATTTACAAAATCATGACTCAGCTAGTTTTTGACGTTAAGAATATTTAATTATCCAACAGTTAGCTCAAAAATTGGGATGAAAAATCATTCTGCTGCCACGTGTCGGCTTTAAAAATCTACCTCCCATCCGCCATTTTGGTAACATAAGATTATCAACGATATATCTCTACTGCAAGAACTTCGAGGCAGTTGTAACGAGTTTCTGATGAGTGTTTTTTGTTTTCAGTGTCAGCCTTCTATGCAGAGCACCCCGCCAAACGGATCAGCTTTAACGCTTTTGTTTATACGAAGAGCAAATTCCTGGGACTGTCGGTGGCTGTTCATAACGTTGGCCACGGAATAGTCCATGTGCTGGACCATGGAGAGCAGTACAAAGTCACCTTCCCTAGCGGCTACGGCAGGTACTAACTACCCCGTATACTCACCACGTGGTTAAGTGAAGTAGGCGATTCATATAGTCTTCGCGTAGTGTATAACTTTAAGAAAAACTGTACTTTTTACCCAAAAGTGTTGAAGAAAATTCCATAAACAGATGCCATTCTACTGTGGAATACGGTGGTATCGTGCTGAAATGTGCTCTGCTCAAATTTTCGATTTCCCTGAAACGCGACCCCAAAGCGAGAAACTTGTCTATGTCAGACAGTGAGATTGTATTTTGGATTTTCAGATCAATTTTAACGGTGCCGTGGATTGAGCTTGGGGGTTCCGTCACGATAACGTGTGCACAGACTGGTTACCATGCCAACGTAGAGTTCCTCACGAAGCCTTTCTACGGGGGCAAGCGACACCAGATCGCCGCTGAGCTGTTCGCGCCTGGGGAGAAGAAACCCTTCCAGACGGTCGCCGGGGAGTGGAACGGGGCCATGCACGTCAGCTACTCGAAGACAGGGGTACGTGCCCTGTTTTGATACAGTCTGCCATGTTGTTTTGAACATAATCCTCTTGGCTGGCCCTCTTTTTCTGCCAACACTCTAAAAAGGAACTAAATAATAATTTGGTTGCAGCGTTCAGAGCTGTTCGTAGACGTGGGCGCACTTCCCGCTGTGCGGAAGCGAGTACGTCCCGTGGCGGAGCAACGCGACAACGAGTCCCGCAGGCTATGGAAAGAGGTCACCGCCGGCCTCAAGCTCAATGACATCGAAAAGGCGACCAACGCCAAGACTGCGCTTGAACAAAAACAGAGAGATGAGGCGAAGCATCGCAAGGATCACTCACTCGAGTGGCAGACTGAGGTACTACATCACTCCTGGCCCTCTTGCAGCAAATACTGGTATTGTCCTCGGCGCTCTTCTGGCAGTTGCCGGTACTGCTTAGACCCTCATGTGGCAATTACTTGTACCATCTTCAGCCCTCTTGTGGCAGTTTCTAGTACTGCCTAGGCCCTCTAGTGATCATGGCTGGTACTAATTCTGCCCTTGTGCTCAAAAAAATTCAAAACAAACACCTGAAAGAAACTTCGCATACGCAGCAGGAAATATTGTACGTGACCTATTGTTGCAGTTGTTCGCCGAGCAGAGCGGAGAATGGTTCTACAAAACTCCGCTAGGGCAGAGATCGTCGCACTCCTCGCATACGTCGTAACTAGTACAAAACTATGACATTTGGTCATAACTATGGCATTACTGTGGAGGAGAATGTGTCGCAATTGTGTCGCGCATCAGGTAACCCTTTGTTTCTATCCTGTTTTCTATGGTTGTAACCACCATACTGCGCTTATGGTACAATATGAACAGCAGTGATATTCGTCTGCAAAAAGCCTCAAGTCTGTGATTTTATGTCCGTTATTATTGTTAATATTGCTATTATTAATAAACTAGCTATAGCTTACACGCGCAACTTTACCCTTAACTAAATAATGTATCACACGATCCGCATGTGTTACGATTTGTGATACGGTCTCTTTAATCTCATTAAGATGACCTTGTAAATATTTTCATGTGTTAACGATGGGAAAATTGTAGATGGGCTTGAGAGAAACGATTGCATGTGATTAAAGGAGGCCGTCCACCTTGCCGCCGGTACGTGCACCGCCATCTTGTCGCAATTATCGATCGATAATATCGAAAGTTCAGTTGCATTGGATTGTTGTATGGGTTTGTTAATAAACATTGGCCAGCACGTGGCCCAACCTTTCAGTTGCAAGATTCCAAGATGGGCGCTAATGATGGTGCTCCTACCATCTAACTAGGTATCGTAGCCAGGTGCGTCTTGAACGGTCTCCTTCATAACATCAGGGGTTCCTGTTTAATTGGGGGTAGTGTGAAATTCCAATATCGAGGTAAAACTCGGTAAAAGGCATACTTTTTCACCAAACTGTAGTTCTGAGATATCGATTCTGTACGGTACCGGTAATTGCACCACCATTGCCAGAACTATCGATCGATAGATATCGTAGTCTACTCTAAGGTGGCCGCTATTGGTGGTGCATGCACCGTAGCTTGAGATAGTGACTGTAGTGTGTTAGTGACCTTGTCTTTTTACACTGTTATAAAGCAAACTCTCTCGCTAATCATTTCAAAGCAATAAAATAAATATCGTTCAATAAGTGATCCTTATATTTGGTAAGGGTAGCAACCTTCCGATACGGCTCCAAATTGGCTGATGCGACATAATCACCCCTAGAGGTGCGTGTGGGGTAATGCCCGTGCCCATACACTGTGTGGGGTAATGCCCGTGCCCATACACTGTGTGGGGTAATGCCCGTGCCCATACACTGTTGGACTAGCCAATTCGGTTCTCCAAGATGTTGTTGAACGGTTTTCTTGAGTGTACAAAATTTTGTGATTTGTTCTTGGATGTTCTCCACCCGAGTGATATGGCAACTTTCATGTTAAGTACCTGAACAACCAAAACAATCTACTTTTTCTCATATTTTTCTTAAAGCAAATGACCCAGGATGTACTCCCGACTTGTCAAAAAAAAATTGGTGAACGTGGTCAAGCCCTGATGGGTGCCTTGCCTTCACCGCCTGGGGGAAAACTCGACTGTTGGGCGTGATTCTGACCAGATCACCCTCTTGTGTAACGGGTCTTACAGTTATCTACTGTATCCATGGATAAAGGGTGGAGGAGGGTGACTTTCATCAGTTGCTTACAATAATTTTATCTTGCCGTTAGTCCACTAGCTATAACGTTATGGCTTTCCTTTTCTGGAGGATAACGCTAAAGTTAACTTTTAGGGGGCACTAAAGTGGACTTTATAAGAACTGGTGACCTCCACCTTATAAAATTATTACTTGGCAGAAACGCTTATTGGATCTGAATAGTATACTCAAGTGTATTGATAGTCAGTTACTTATTTATATTTACCAATGTAAGGTTGGCTTTCACAAGCTTCTAACGTCCACTATAGCGTCGCACCAACGTTTCTGGTAGTATAACGTTGTAGTGAACTTAAGGAGTTGTGAAGCAGTGTTTGTAACTTGCACTTTTGTTAACGCGATTATAAGCTGCCTGCCTCAGAGAGTTGGTTGGTAGCTAAATTGGACTCGGTGGATTATCTTAACGATAGGATAAATTGTGTAAATATTTGGTATATTTATGCGCGACGGGGACCTACAGTTTTAGGTGGGCTCCGAACCACCAACAGCCTTGGTATACATTTAGAATATAGATCAGAAAATTGTTATGATAAGATATAGGGATCGAACCGGTGCGGACTGGCTAGTTAGGTGGTTTGAGTTTTCAACACTTTCGTTACCTGATGACCGTGTGACGAGGGCTTAAGGTGTATAGGTGATGATGTGCTAAGTGTTTATTTTGATTGATTACGGAGAAAGTGATGAGTCCTGTAGTGTTGACTGTCTCCAGCGCCTCTAATGAGCAATGACCGTTACCGACTTCGCACCATTTCCGCGCACTTGATTGCTCGCAGTCTGTACCTATCTTCTGAAGGTATATACCCACTGTGAAGCAGTGCCGTTTCTAAACCTATTGTTTTTACCAACCTACTATCAGTGGAAGCCCTATAAAGGATCCTATGGCGTCTCGCCAGACTGAGGTCCTTCCTGGGTATCAACAATTTTCTGTTGGCTGCCCTGGCTGCGGTCAATTGGTTTCCATCTGTGCCTTCGAAGAGTATGCGCCGAGGGGCTAACCACTCGTTGGGAATCTCGTTGGGAATCATTGGAAATCTTAATGAAATATCAGGGAATCTTGGAATTTTTTGGAGTGGTTACCTCTTCGAGGTTCATATTTCTATGAATATCATTTGGAATCTTTGGAAATCTTTATGGAATCTCAAAGAATCTCTGGAGTGGTTACCCCCTCGGTATGGGCTGAAACCACCAATAGGTGCGTGAACCTACCTGGTTTATAGTGTAATTTCCTCAGACAGATGCGACAGAAAAATCTTTTTACGGCCTCTTTAGCTTTATGCAGACTCTTCTGGATAGATTGTTGGACACCTATACCTAATTCATATCTTGAAGACCCCTTAAGAAATTTTGCAAAGATTCCAGATTCCCCCCCCCCCCCCTTCTTATCTTAAGATCAGATTTCTTCCAAGGGCAACAAAGTGTTGGGGGGGGGGGGGGGAGCCCCCTTATTGGATACGCCACTGCACTGTAGCTAGGTAGGTACTAATGCAGCTGTGTACCGCTCATCTCCGCTAATGTATGGGAATATAGGTATGTACGAGTATAGTAGGAAATGTCGTACCTACTTATTTTTTGAAGAAAATGTTGGATGGCATGTTTTGAAACTTTAAGTGTGTTTTTTAAAGTCATAATTAACCCAGTTGGCTATGAATTTGTCTGATCAAGACCCAGATGATGATTTTTAAAAGGCGTGTGCCAAATTTTGACAAAATTGGTTGAGCTGTATTGGCGATAGAGCTCTGAAGATACGCTAACCCGGTTTTAAATGGCCGCAGGAACATTGCTACATATCTCCCTAAAACATTTCTAAGGCCAGGCGCGTAATCTCATTTTTTTTCAGGGGGGGCAAGGTTCAAGCAAGCCAATAGTCGGTAGGGTTCATCCGATTTTGCTCAAATTCGGTATATAGGTACCTAATCCTAATGTAGACATGTTTTTAGATAAATTTTGATAACTCAAAAATTGCGCCTGCTATTGTCAAAAAAAGGCAAAAAAATCGTGTTTTTTGACAGTTAGGAAGGGCTGGAGGCTATGTATATCAAGTTGGAACTTTGAAAACTTGTAAAAGTGTTTTTGAATAGATGTTTTTAGGTCAGTTACAACCATTTGGAGGTGGGCTAATAACTTGGCACGGTTTTGGCCAAAACGTGCTGGTCATCACTCCGGTGGCACTGTTCAACCGATTTCAATAGAAATTGGTAGGGAGGTATACTTTAACCTTGTTTGAAGTTTTAACGGACCAAATTTATCTAACGTAATAATTATGGCCAATATTGACATTATCGTAGGAAAATTTTCCAAAAATGGAAGTCACGTTTGTGATTGGTTAGGTCACATTTGCAACAACGCTAATCGACGGATTTTCTTGAAAATTGGTGAAAGTGGTCTCAGATAGATGCTTCGAGGTGATTTTCAATAAATTTTCAATTACGTGAAAATTAAGACCGTGACATGCAAAATAGGAAACATGTACTTTGCGCGTCGAATGACACTTCACTGTTTGACGGATATTATGTTTGAAATTCGGTACACAGGTGTCTAGAATTGTTGTCCAGCGTGTTGCAAAATGTTTTTCAGAAGAAGGTAAAATTCTGGCCAAAAAAAATAATTGACTTAAAAAAAATCAAAAATTTCGATGCCGCTGGCGTAAAAATTGCGAGAAAGTCAAGTGCGACCATTGTTGGACCCTTTATTTCAAATTCACTTCATCCGAGGAGACAGATTTCAGGGGGGGCAGCGCCCCCCCTGAAACATTTCAGGGGGGGCGCGTGCCCCCTTGCCCCCCCCCCCCCCAGATTACGTCCATGTCTAAGGCTACCTCTATATGTGAAATTCAGAGTCTTTTCAAACAGAAATGCATAGTCAGGTGAAGCAAACCCTTAAACTAAAATTTGGCCCTAGTTCCTATATGAAATCTTGCCAGGTATAGCAGGTACATGGCCTGCGCATGCGCAGACCCAAAGACGTTGATTGTATACCTACTCTGGCAGTGTAGGTATCGGGATTGGAGGCCAGGCACAGAGTTAGGAAGGATACCTGAGAAGCCAGGCGCCTGCCATTCGCGAGTGTCTATCCGTGTTTTATTTCTATTTATTTATTTAAATTTGTATTATTTAAGTGTGCCAGTTAAAGTGCGTGTTAGTGGGATATTCTGCTCTTTTTGGATTACCAGTGACTTTCACTCTTGACGTTCAGGTATGTCGTTTACAAATTATGGAAGCCATATTGAATGTTGATCGTCATTCAGTCATTCATTCTGGTCACTCTCTACGTTCTAATTCGTTTAAGGAAGTGAATAGGTAGGTACCAAAATAACTTGGAGGTAGGTGTAGCAATAGGTAGCTAAAATACTTAGGTATATAGGTGCAATGCCAGGTTAGGTTAGTTAGGTTATCTACCTAGCAAATTCTAGGTTCTTAGACACACTCATACACTAAGTATGGATTAAATCGGGGTATAGGTAGATTTCATGTTTGTTTACGTTTTTTTCGACGATTTTTTGAGGACACACTTGGATATTTAAATGTTCTAAAATATAATATGTCTTGTTAACGTCTGATGTCCAACAGTATCCTCAAAAAATGGTCGGGAAAAGCGTAAACAAACAGCAGATGTATATTCCGTCTTAACTGTAGCGTCTCTCTGTATAGCGACCGTCAAGAGAGAGACTATGTAAATTGACTTGCTATAGAGAGGAGGGTGTATCAAGGAACAGTAGCGTTGGCTCGTTATAAAGAGTGTTAACTGTGTATACCGAGCAGAAAAGTGATCCAAGAAAAACGCGGTCATAAGGGAAATAGTGCCTAAGACTCCTTGTATTTTACAGGTAATATACCTACAGGTATCCTGTACCCTATCTATGCGTAGGTTATTATGTGGGGATCGTCCAAGGTGTTTTGCAACTGGAACGCCAGGGTCATTCTCTGTCCAAACCCTGATATACATGATGATCATATGATGGTGCCGAACCTTCAGTAATCCAGGTACCTTGGTACCTACAATCCTGTATTGATCGAGGTGTCAAATTTCTAAATATTTGAAGGAGGAGGGAGTTCCCTGTTCTTTTCTGTTTTGGTCTCCACAATCTAATATGCCTACCTGCCTGTAGGTAGGTAGGTATACGCAAGACCTTGATTGTGGATGAACGTCCTGTTGGACGTAACGCCACAGCAGTTAGGCTGAAGCTGAATAAGAGCAGGCCGAAGATAGAGTTTAGTAGTGGGCCGAAGGCGTACAACTGTTAGTGGAAAATATTGCTTACGCCGGGAATTGAACCCGGACCAACAGGTGACAATTTGTGATTTTCAAATTGGAGGTGGGCGGTATATAAGGGGTGATGTGACATTTAGCCAGAGTGGAGTAGCTACGTACTTCGCAATGGGATTGGGTGTAAACTAGGTAGCAGTGTTGGGAAGATGGGAAAAGGTGGTTACTGGAGCATGGCCGTGTTAGATATACAGGACGTTACGTTACCTCGCTTATATACCTGTGATGCCGACACTTGAGCGACACAACATAACCTAACCTATATTGAGGCGCGACTACTAGTGACAACTCAGACAACTGTCAAATATTAATACAATGGATAGACCTGATATTTACGCCTATATATCATAGGTATATTGGCGATGACGAGGGGTTAACCACTTCGAATCTCGTTGGGAATCTCAGGCAATCATTGGAAATCATTATGAAATCTCAGGGAATCTTGGAAATTTCTGGATTAACTAACCCTTTGGGGTGCATCTTTCCACGAATCTCGTTGAGAATCTCAGGAAATCTTCATGAAATCTCAGACAATCTCTGGTGTGGTTAAACCCCTCGGGCGACGACAACTAGAACACACCAAATATTCATTTGGCTTCGGCCAACATTCAGTTTGTTTGATTATTAACATCTGTGCCTTCGGGCCAAAGGTAATAAGGGGTGTAACCACAAATAGCTGCCTGCGGTCTTCAGGCTGAAAGGGATGGCAGGGTAGGTACCCTCCAGCCCCTCCAGCCCCTCCAGCCCCTCCACCTGTGGCCACCTGAGCTTTGCACATTCTTTAATGGATGCCTAGTGCGTGAGTGACGTCAGAGTTACTTTAGGTACATAGTTCCCTAGAAATGATTCGTCGGTGTGCCTCTTAGTCATCTAATATGCCTAATGTGTGGGAGTGCCAACGTTATAACCCCACAAAGCTGTCATATGCAGGACTTAGTCACCACATCATGTCTTGCCGTTCTCTTCAAGACTTTATAACCTCGGGTTAGCCAGTAATCAGAGACGTTTCTTCTCAAAGACTCATCTGAGTTGTAGAGCCTACCCACTAATCGACCTTCCTGTGCCTCCTTCCGCACCTATAAGTGAGGTACACCCCCGTAACCTCCGTAGCTCCCGGCGTCCGCTAACGACACGGGTTAAATGAAATGTCCCCGCCAACAGCGAGGAAGTCCCGATTTTCTTCCGCGTGGAAACCATCCTACCATGCAATACATACCGACCAAAAACTCTCCGTCTTTAACCTGAAATAGTGTAAGACGGCCTTTAGGGTGGTTTGACCGTGCGAAAGCCGCTTTATTGGGGCATCTGGAAGGTAGGTTTGTCCTACCTTGTTTGCTCAAATTTGTACGAAATTTTGGTTTTTAAGGAAGTAATTATCTCGGAGCTGATTGCTTCCCACATCGCTGAAATTTCATACAGGCATGAGGCATGTTGGCTCCTATAATTAGGCGGTCTACCGACAACAGGGGAGTTACTGAGGAAAACGATTCCTCCCAAACTTTTCGTGTTGCCATCACAATAGTCCCTTTCTACGAAACTGCGCAGGGACTAAAAATTAGTCGTGAGAGTTACCTTTCCTGACAATAGGCCCCCTATTGTCAATGTCACAGGTTGGTACCTACCTACCTAACAAGTGATAGACAGCATTGATATTTGGAATGTCATGACATACATGACATCCAGGTGTCATGCCATGACGGGAAGATGGCCTTGGTCCGCAGCAAATGTTTATAGAGCTTGCTACCTACTGAGTAGAGAGAGGTACCTACCTACTGTAGCTACAACAATAGCTATTCCCCATTTGTTAAGAACAATAGGAGGTGGAGACACAAGTTCTGTATATGTACCGCGATTTCTACTTATATTCGTGCTCTGCTCATTCCTTAAGGGGGTTTGAAAGTCATCGAGGGGACCACACTTTGGTGCAAGAGGAATAAAGGGTCCGACAATTTTCACACCTGAGTGATTTTTGTCCAAAAAAAATCGTCCAAAATTAACCGATTGGCCGTTGGAAATACCTACATTATATTTCAGAACATCTAAATATCCTCTGGTGAAATACAAATTTAGGTTTAGAAACTATGGTGGAGTCTTGGTTGGTCAATGAAGAAGGACTTGTGGCACTCCTCGCTCATAACCTGTGCCCAAGGTATATTAGGTATACCTTACCTATACTACTGACGTACCTGTCATAGAAAGCGGTCTCATGTGTGGCTAGCCACTTAATGCGCCCTAAATGCTACCTACCTATACCTAAGTATTAGGTAGGTACTGCGAAGAAATGTGAAGTGTGCTTAATATGAACGTACCAAACACATGTACAAATAGAAATCGCACCCGGTTATACCGCAGTGACTTTTCAAACGACACGTTCTGTGAAACTGTTGGAGTCGTTCTGAAATATAATATGTCTTTTTAACATCAGAAACTATTTGGCTAAGTTGCGATTTTACGATTCAGTGATTTTCGTCAATAAAAGTTTCTAGTTTCTGAAGTTAAAAAGATATATTATTATATTTCAGATCATTTAAATATGCAATAGTTTCCTCATAAAGTATGAAAAAACGTAAACAAATAGCAAACGTCTGTCTGTCTTGGGAGCTGGAACTTGTTTTGATGTGGCTGGCAGGTAGAGCAGCAACAGTAGCTACCTAATCATTAGATGAATTAAATAACTCACAGAGCTTGAAAACAACATGACACCGTGACAGAAACACCTAGGTATATACAATACCTGTATGTAACATGTACCTACTTTCCTTCCATACCTAACCACTGCACTCGAGAGCTGTGTGTCTAAATTCGTTCAAACAGTGCACCCATTTTAGGCGTATGACTTCCATTTACTGAAGATACTATGATAAAGCTATGAAGATATCTATGAAAAAATATTGTGCACCTACTAAGTTTACTGACGTTAAAAATGCAATTATTTTTCAGAAAAAATCAGTCTCCAAAAATTCCCCAGAAAATTGACATAAAGGATGGCTTTCACCAATTCTTGCCTCCTATCGAAAAGATTTATGTCACCGTATGTTTAGCTTATGACAAGTGCCTTGCGATAAGAAGAGTTGAAATCCAGCCTAAGACAAAAAGACAATATTATATTTCAGAACATTTAAATAACCAACAGTTTCCTGAAAAACGTGGGAAGAAAAATGATTCTGCTGCCACGTTGTTTCACAGTTGTATATTCTGCCTTAACCTCTCGCTATAACCTATTTACGTAACCTTTTAAGTAATTTCGCTTGATCTTATAAGTGTCCACTTTAATTAAGGCAATGAAAACTTAAGGGCCGAAAACAAAATACGTAAATAAAGTAAAAGAAGGCAGAGGTTACGAAACAGCCATTGTACGGCCAACACTGAGGAAGCGTTGAGTGCCAAGTCTTTTGATGAATAAGGTACCAACCTACAATACCTATACAATAGATAGGTACCTACCTCCTCGAGTCAACACCCAAGTCAATCATAATCAATCATCATCAATTGTTTCATCGTCTCAGTGAATTTCGGCAGGGGGGCAGGGGCGACGTTTCAGTTTTTCTTGGGGGGGGGGGGGGGGGGGGTAAATTATGAACTGGCATATAGTGTGGCTTTCATTAATCAACATGCACGGCAGTGCATGCAGCCAAGTTTTAAAGAAAAAGAAAGCGCGACAAAGCCTCGAGCACTGCCAGCATGTTATACAGGAACCAGAGTTGTGCACTTTTCGTGCCTCTCTACAGGAGGCAAGGGGGCGTGGCTCGAATAGTGGGTACCCTTCTCCTGTAGTAGGGTCCCACGGGACCTCCAAAATTAAATTTCAAATTTCTACGTCCAACCGTACCTGAGCAGTGACATCCCAAACTTAGCTGTTTTTGAGGGTCACTCACTGACTGACTGACTGACTGACTCACTCACCTATACAAATTATAAGCATGTTCCAGCGGTACGATAGAGCTGAAACTCGGCATACTTGTAGGTACCATCCCCAAAACACCCAGAAAAATCGCAAACCCGAAGTACCTACAGTATTATAGGTTCAGGTTCGATTCAAAGTTCCCATACTAACTTATGGCAGATATTTACAAAACAAATACTGCCTCCTGCTTCTTGTCCTTCCAGGTAATTTGTGTAGATTCGCCAGGCAACTTACTTTCAGGTACGAGTAGGTACATTTCAGGTACGGGATAATAATTTGTGTGGATTTGACAGGGAACTGGTTTTCAGGTACTGGGAGGTACTTTCCAGGTATGGCAAGGTATTTTGACTCCATTCGACAGTCAACTTGTTTTCAGGTACGATTAGGTACATTTCAGGTATGGGAAGGTAATTTGTGGAGATTCGACAGGGAACTCATTTTCAGGTACGAGTAGGTACTTTTCAGGTATTTCAGGTATGAGATTGGTAATTTGTGTATGGTTGACAGGGAACTGGTTTTCAGGTACTGGTAGGTACTTTCCAGGTATGGCAAGGAAACTTGAGTCCATTCGACAGCCAATTGATGTTTTACCTACTGGTAGAAACTATTGAACCACCTCACAAAAATTATATGATATCCGACCAAAAACACTCCGTGTAAAAAACGCAGCCAAGTTTATAACCCTCCAAAAATTAGCCTAACTCAACAGCCCTTAAAAGGGTTTGATATAAAAAATGTTGGCCAAGTTCTCCACATTCCCGCTATCACTCAGCCCCCAAAATTAGTGATATCACTTATTACAGGGCCAAGTCTTTGGCGCGAATCACAAGGATGTTGGCGACATAGTTTGTCATATACCTGCTTTCCAATACCCCCGGACCGCAGCCGCCATCCAACCTTAGTCTGTGTCTATGACCGGCTGTGACGCTTACGTGATTTGCGCCAAGGACTTGGCCCTGTAATAAGTGATATCACTAATTTTGGGGGCTGAGTGATAGCGGGAATGTGGAGAACTTGGCCAACATTTTTTATATCAAACCCTTTTAAGGGCTGTTGAGTTAGGCTAATTTTTGGAGGGTTATAAACTTGGCTGCGTTTTTTACACGGAGTGTTTTTGGTCGGATTCCATATACTGTGCAGATAAAGTTAATAAATTTATCTTCCCGAAAAGGTAGCCGATAAGGGCGCTATGTAAGTATAGGGTAGTGAAAGGCACCAACTTTTCTTTTCAGGAGGATAACGCTATAGTTTTAGGGGACACTAAAGCAGACTTTAGGAACCGGTGATTAGTAGGTACCTATGACGGGGACCTACAGTTTTAGGTGGGTTCCCCACCACCACAGACTCGATATACAATTCACTTTGCTGAACATATCAGAGGTGAATTCCGATCAGAAAATCTTAGATAGGAGCGGGATCGAACCGTAGTGGTCCCCTAAAGACAAGCTGATAGACCACTCCGCTATCGAGGAAGAACCAGCAGGTGTATTCCCTTTCTCGAACGCCAGCAAACCCACCCAACTAACACCTTCAATATTTATTGTATGAAGAACTGTTTTCCGTATATTGCATCATGGCGTGCCTTATCTTCTTACAATAAATTATGAAGGTGTTAGTTGGGTGGGTTTGCTGGCGTTAGAGAAAGGGAATACACCTCCAGAGATGGTCACGTGGAGCGTTATGTGATGTACCTAGGTTCGGTCTAGGTACCTACCTATAGGTATGGCCAGTGGGCCATGGGGCATTGCTTCATCTGCAAAACTCTTCCTTCTTCTTCTTCTTGCAAAGTGAAAGGTCACAACCCGACGACCTTGTGACGTAGTCGAGGTACAAATACCTAACCTGTGCTGGGACCTACCTATGTACCCATCATAGGTTAAACCACCAGACTTCGGAGGTCTTAGGTAAATACCTACTTCAGTGATCTAGTGGGGCTGAGGTCCTGGGTTCGAATCCCGGTAGCAGCCATTTTCTGTTGGTATAGCATGGATGTCACACCAAATATTCATTTGGCTTCGGCCGACATTCAGTTTGTGCCTTAAATTTCAAGGTCAAATATGAAGAGAGACTTAGCTGCATTGACTTGCACTTGAACCTGTTCAGTTACAAGCCATTTATTCGTTTTAATGTTCGGTAAATTTGTTGACCGCTATAGGTACTCGAACTGGTATAGTTGAACGAGTCACCTTCTGCCAGGTATAGGTGGGAAACATTTCATTTGGCTCGCGACCTGGCTACAAGCCACAAAAAGATACCTAAGGTAGGTAGGTACGTGTAGATATGAAGGTTATATATCTACAGGAATCACTCCGTACACCTTCAGGTTCTTACCTGGGTAATTCTTCCATTTTTTGATTGCTTTGCCAGATGCTAAGTTAAGAGCCGACGCACCTATTGGCGGTTACGGCCCATACCCTTGGCCCGCAGGCACAGATGTTAATTAAACAAACTGATTGTTGGCCGAAGCCAAATGAATATTTGGTGTGACATCCATCCATATGCTACAAGGTACCGGTTTTCGAACCAGGGACCTCGCAGTCGAGAAAGAACGACAAATGACAATTGTAGATGAAAAATGACATTTTGTTTTCTCTAGTGTGGTGTGGTGCAAAGTAGCTAGGAAGAATGAGTCAGGACGGAGGAGTGCAGAGTGAGAACCTGTGGGTATACAGGTATGGCGTTAAGTAATGATTTGCATTGTTTGTCGACATGACGTATCATGGGAAAGCTATTCATCGTCACCGGCCTACTACTTTGTGCTGTGCCGTCTCCAAACTCCCTTTCATTCATTTCTCAGAGAGGCCCCAGGATCCATTCCCGACGTATCAGAAATTTTTCAAGGGGTCCAACTTGCGTCCTGAGGGGTCTGAGTTCGTAAGGCGTAAGAAATATTTTTCCTAGCCTTGTTATTGGGGCACCTGCAGGGTAGGATCGCCGGCCTTAAAACCTGTTAACAAGTTACGAAGCTCGGAGCTGATCGCCCCCACATCGCTGAAATATTTTGTAGACGTGTTGGCTTCTATAATTTGAGTAATTTGGCGGTCTACCGATTTTTTGAACGGTAACTTCCATAACAAGGGAGTTACTGAGGAAATCAATTCCTCATCGGAAACTTTTCGTCTTGCCACCACAATAGTTCCTTTCTACGAAATTGGGACTAAAGGAAAAGTCGAGGGGTTAACCACTCGTTGGGAATCATTGGAAATCTTTATGAAATCTCAGAGAATCTTGGAATTTTTTGGAGTGGTTACCCCTTCGGGGTTCATCTTTTTATGAATATCGTTTAGAATCTTTGGAAATCTTTATGGAATCTCAGTGGAATCTCAAGGAATCTCTGGAGTGGTTACCCCCTCGGGAAAAGTTATTGAAGGAACCAAATAATGGCCATCACTTTGAAGGGAGGCATTCCGAGAAAAGTTCCCCTTCCAGGTTCCAGGTAGCAGTTCCCCTTCGTGCTGCAGTGGACAGTGCAGTGTAGCCAATGAAAGGCTGGCAAATACCCGAGCCAACCCGAGCTCTTCCCGAAGGAGGTGGTGGTAACTACCCGACGGCCATTGTGGCCATTAATTCGTTCCTTCTCCAATAGAGGCAGTAGACAGCTCCAGGTACGCATCACGCACTGAGGCGGTATCGGCCCATAACCTTCTATCGCCGTCACGGACTTTCTTCCCCACTTGGCCGGACTCGATTTCACTGACTGGCGTGTGATTGGCCGGCGGGCACCTGCATTCCTCCGTAGCTACATACCTATAGACCTGTAGGTACCGTGGCGCAACCACTATACGCCTCTCTTCCCCGTCCTTGACGCAATATTCCTCTATCTACCTGTTCACATCTACCTGCCACTACTAGGCTAGTGGTCGGTACCTGTACTGTGCCACCGAATACCTTAGCAATACCCTCCTTAATCAATGGGGCAATTTATAAGTAGGTTGTAGTTGTAGGTATATATACATGTAACACTTATAGGGGGTGTTAAATATAGGTAGATAAGGTATAGGGATAGTCCGTTCCAGAAAACGGCGGTGGAAATGGGGCTTGCAAGGTAGCGTAAGGTTGCAGGAAGGGTCAGGATGGGTGGTTGTCAGTTGTCACGACAGACTTCTTATAGCGTGGAAAGTTAACGCAGCCTTAGCAAACCTGTGGCTTGCCTTGGCTGCGTCACAAAGCGGCTTCTTAACGCAGCTTATAGCTACCAAGTCTGTCCTTGACCTATTTAGGTGTCACTAGTGGTTTCTTTCGAGTAAAATATCAAAAAAAGTCAACTGATAGCCTGTACTTCTCTGCTGTGACATGTAACATGTTGTTGTGACATGGTGTTTGTGTCGTTGTGACATGGTGTTTGTGTTGCTTAGGCGCGGATGTGAGGCAGGCGTGACAATGAGTGCTGAAGCTGCAGCCGTAGGCCTGCTGCGCTGTTCAGTCCTGCATGTTGTTTTTGTTGTTGTGACATGGTGTTTGTGTCGTTGTGACCTGTTGTTCGTGTTGTTTAGGCGCGGATGTGAGGCAGGCGTGGGGATGAGTGCTGTGGCTGCGGCCTTTGGCCTGCTGCTCTGCTGCGGCTACGCACTGTGTCATGTGGCTCTCACGTACCCGCCGGCCAGGCGGTATGACCTGGACTTCCTCGACAACTCGAGGACGAAAGGCCCCTGCGGGATGCCCAAAGGTAAGCACGGTACTTGGATAACGTTGCAGCTATATTTTGGATAGTGTTAGTGTCGAAGGAACCAGTTCATGGCCACTTTGAAGGGAGGCATTCCGTGAAAAGTTCCCCTTCCAGGTAGCAGTTCCCCTTCGTGCTGCAGTGGACAGTGCAGTGTAGCCAATGAAAGGCTGGCAAAGCCCCGAGCCACCCCGAGCTCTTCCGAAGGTGGTGGTAACCACCAGGCGGCCATTGTGCCTATTAAGGGTCCGCTATACCTGACGGTGCATTTTTTGCCGCCCATAAGATTAACATTGCGAGCGGCGATTCATTTTCAAGGTTTACCCTTGGTTGGAAAGACACAAAATTTTGCCTGGACCTAGCCCTAACAATGTTCTAGGGAGTGTTCGAAGCAGATTTCCCATTTTTTTTTACTGGTTTTCGAGATACAGCACTTTTCTTGAAGTATGCGATGCTAGCATTTGCAAAACAGTTGCAATAAAAGAAACCAGTGAGAAATTGGGAAATCTGCTTCGAACACTCCCTATAGAACATGGTTAGGGCTAGGTACAGGCAAAATTTTGTGTCTTTCCAACCAAGGGTAGACCTTGAAAATGAATTGCCGCTCGCAATTTTAATCTTATGGGCGGCAAAAAATGCACCGTCAGGTATAGCAGACCCTTAATAATTCATTCCTAAAGGTGGCCGAATACGATGCGTCCCGTAATGGAGGGGCTGGAGTGAAGGGGCTGGAATGGCAACTCAGGGATGCCGGGTACCCACACAAACACTGCCATCCCTCCCCACTATAGCAATACGTCCAGGGATGGCAACTCGCCAAAACGGCCGTCCAGGACGCATTGAAGATGGTCAGCATGAAGGAGCTTAAAAACTGAATCCTCTACAACTGATCAATTGTAGCGCCCAACGTGGTGGACGTTTTATGTATTTTTTATTTGCAGGGAACATCAAGACAACGCTGCTAGCAGGGTCAAGCTTCAACATTTCTTGGCACCTTGCCTACGCTCACAGGGTCAGTGCACATACCTATACCTTACTTTTTATTGAAGGTGGGATTCGTTTTGCGATCACCTACCCCTAAGTAGGTAGGTACTTCAAAAAGGGGTTTGAAAGGGGGATGCTTGTACAGAGGGCTAGTTTCGGCTCTCTAGCGACGGCTTCAGTTGGGATTGGATTTCTTCTGGAATATAATATTGAGGTTAGGTACTTACCTAACCCATCTCTACAACGAGAAACTATAGGTATAGTTCACTATTTTCAGAATTTTTAAGGCGTCTATACAGTCGTGTTTGTTTACGTTTTCGGACAAAAATCACTCGATCGTAAAATTCCAACACAGCCTGATAATTTTGGCCGTTAAAAATCCTACATAGATAGGTACCTACCTAGGTACCTATTATAATTCAGAACATTTAACTATCCAATGGTTTCCTCATAAAGGGTGCTGAAAAAATGTAAACAAATAGCAAATGTTCGTTCAATTCTAATGCCACGTTTTTTTCCAATTTCAATTGTCTCTTGTCTAGGGAGGTTTCAAGCTGCAAATTCTGGACAGCCTGGAGCGGCCAGTGCTGGACCTGACCCCCGTCACCAAGCAGTCGGACTTCGTAACGACTGACTCGACCGCACAGAGCTTTCCTATCACTCTCCCGCCTGACTTTGTGTGCGACGACTGCACTGTGCGGCTCCTGAGGCAGGCCAGTGAGTGGTCGCCAGGGTACCGCTTCTGGTCCTGCGCAGACGTTGACATCAAAACCAGTAAGTCGAAGAAATGAGGTGCATGAGGAATGAAGGGTCCGACAGTGTCAGAATTTTGTTCATAGCACTGAATTTGGCGAGTCAGGCAATAAAAAATTTCAACTCGCTATAAGTATCTACGAAGGGAGAAGACCTTGGGAACAAAGTCCTTTATTGCGGCTGATATACAGATTCTCCAAATTCGATATCATGCAACAGCCTCTTTGTTTATATACCTACCGCTTCATCGTGTTAAAGAGGAGTCTCAATCAACATATCCTTGAGCCTTTCTTACTATTCCACAGAAAAGGATTTCAAGGAGGACTGCAGCGGGCATGGCAAGTACCTCCTAAGCAAGTGCCGATGTGACCGGCTGTACTACGGCCCGCGGTGCCAGTACAGGGACGAGTGCATCGAACATGGAGACTGCGGAGACCGCGGCAAGTGTGTCGATGTCGGAGCCACTTCAGCCCCTCGCAAGCAGTGCTACTGCGAGCTGGGTTGGTTCGGTCCTGCATGTACCAAACGTAAGATTTTGTTTTTGTTTTTGTTTTTAATCATGGTTATTTAATTTGAAAGTGTAGATACACGTAATTCACTACCCCTGCGAAACCATGATTATGTAATTTGAAAGTGTAGATACACGTATTTCACTACCCCTGCGAAACCATGATTATGTAATTTGAAAGTGTAGATACACGTATTTCACTACCCCTGCGAAACCATGATTATGTAATTTGAAAGTGTAGATACACGTATTTCACTACCCCTGCGAAACCATGATTATGTAATTTGAAAGTGTAGATACACGTATTTCACTACCCCTGCGAAACCATGATTATGTAATTTGAAAGTTAAGTGAATTTGAAAAAACTGTGTAATCAATTTATTGGCAAAAACTCCAAGAGAATGACTTGTTTTAAAGAATTTACTTCTTTTTAAAAGAGGAGTTTTTGCCAGGTAAGATATTGACGTTCATAAATATTGTACATTTTTATGTAGGTAGGTAGGTACCTACCTAAGTTGACGTTCTTTACCCCTTACCTACCGACTATTGGCTCGCTTGAACCTTGCCCCCCCTGAAAAAAAAATCAGATTACGCGCTTTAAAGACACTACTCAGTCTCTTTAGTCTTTATAACGGCCGTCAAGGAACCATGTCAATTTACTCGTTATAGAGAGGTTTTTTTTTATAGAGAGTGCTATGCTGATGGTATAACAGAGGTGAATACTACAATAATTAGAAAAATTTCAATGGGATTGGGATAGAACCAACGCGCGACGTGACCTGGCTCTATTCAGGAAATAAAACTTTTGGCAATGTTTCAAATGTCAACAATGGAAACTTCCGGAATTTTAGTTTCACGGAGTGTACACCTTGACTATAACTTTTCTCTGGTGTTACTTCAGGTTCACCTGTGCGATCAACGGATATCGACTTCGGGCTGTACTCGTCACGTGACCTCAGCGACAGGTTCCGCCTCTTCTGGCGGATACTTAAGGAGGAGCAGGAACTCGAGGTCAGTGTTTTACTTAGTTAAGTACCTACCTACCGTGCATACGTAGTGAGTGTGGGCCAACAGACCCGAGGTCTAGCCTGAACTTCTCAAAATTTGTTCCTGAAATCTTCTCCGGCCTTGGACCTACCCTACCCTGATGAGTATCTGGCTGGGAAAAGATCTGACCCACTAGTGCTGTAACACCGAGGGGTAGTTTCTAGAGGGTGTCTTCCTTTAGTAACTCCCGGTTGCGTTCAGGTGGTGATGGTCGTGAACGGGACGAGCTACGCGGGGCTGGGGTGGCGACCTCGCACCCTCACTCCTGCCTGCCGAAACTTCCCTGAGATCCTGGACCCTCACGGAAGCAAGGCTGTACCTTCCGGTAAACCTGAGCCCAATGCCGAGCCAGAACCCGAATCTGAACCCGAAGCCAACGCGGAGCCAGAACCAAATGCGGAGCCTGAACCAACGGCTGAACCGTCCGCTGAGCCAAAATCTGAGCCAACGGTCGAACCGTCTGCTGAGCCAAAATCTGAACCGACTCCTACATCTCGGCCACCTTTCAGACGGCAGTTCCGACCGAAGTCCGTAGCCGCGCGGGCAACAGCACCGCAGGAAGAGAGTGAAACCGTGCGAGTCACGTACTCGTCTCGTACCACCCGTGGCAAACGTGACGCTAGTCCCGAAGGTAAGAAAATTAATATTATGCATGGTATATTATAGAATTGCACTGTACATAGCCTTACGCACTCACTAATTTCATCTTTTTCGATGCCGCTTTGTTTATCAGGAACTGCTGATGCTTCGCCGAGTCCAAAACCAGAACCGAAGCCTGAGCCAGAACCTAAATCTGAGCCTGAGCCCAAATCTGAGCCAGAGCCAAAATCTGAGCCTGAACCGAAATCTGAGCCAGAGCCAAAATCTGAGCCTGAACCGAAATCTGAGCCTGAGCCCAAATCTGAGCCAGAGCCGAAATCTGAGCCAGAACCTAAATCTGAGCCTGAGCCAAAATCTGAGCCAGAGCCAAAATCCGAGCCAGAACCTAAATCTGAGCCTGAGCCAAAATCTGAGCCTGAGCCGAAATCCGAGCCAGAACCAAAATCTGAGCCAGAACCTAAGTCTGAGCCTGAACCCAAATCTGAGCCTGAGCCCAAATCCGAACCAGGACCCAAGCCTGGTTCAAGAGGAAGTTCTGGAAAACCTGGTAAGTCTTTTCTGAAAGTACCTACCTACATAACATGTATATACACGTATATTGTTTTACTAACCCTATTACGTATAGATACTGCTTAGTTCTTTTTTGGACAGTAGGTACCTACTGATGAGGTCCTGTAACCAACACATAATTATGTCTACCCACCAACGAGGTAGGTATGCTCATTGTTATGAAGATTTGCTTAGCTTATGCGCTGCTCCGAATTCAACAAATTATTTTGTAGTAAGGTGCCAATCGATTAGCCCGTTATTAATGAATGTACCTAGTCTCAAGTGCTCGGAAAAATTCTATTTTGTACGCCCAAAATTGTGCTGCTACATTAGTAGGGGAAGGCCGGGCAAATTGGAATGGTTTCAAGCTTTCGATTTTTTTTCCTAGCCATGAATAAACTTACACACGATATGAACGGCTTGTTGTCGACGTACATCCTTCCTCTTTATAATGCATTTTTTTTAAATTGCCAGTATCAAAAATTAAGGCCAGGGTGTGGCATGATCTGTACACATAATTGATGGTCGGGCAAATTGAAATAGGACGGGTAAATTGGAAAATGCGGCCGGGCAAATTGGAATGCACATGTTTTACAGTTAAACATCATTTAATACAATAGTTAAGACCAATTAAGAGCAATAAACACTCAATTCAGAAAAATGTAGAAACCCCCTTCTCAGAATTTTTGGTTCACGAAGAACCCGGAAATGGGTAGCGTCGTAGGTGCCTACGTCTGGCTTCTTAGGCCAACGATAAAACTTGCTGCTCTTCTCCAGGCATTCCACTTCCAGGCTCCCTCCCTTTTTGTCTTTGACTCGCCCCGGATACTGTGTTCCCTCGTAGATAACAGCCACCCAAGACCCTACACTAATGTCTTCCGCTTTTTTCATGTTGTCTGGTTCTTCCTCCTCCCCTTCCGAACCGCTGTCTGTGTCAGCATGCAGACTCATGGCATCGTCAGCGTCATCACTGTCAGTATCATTTTGAAACAATTGCTTGCGCGCCTTTTTAGATTTCAGTTCTTGGGACTTTTCCTTCGGTTCTTGAGTCTTTCTCTTGCTATCTTGAACCCGCTTCAATTCTTTAATGAACGGCGACAGTGTTGCTATCGCAGTTGCTCCTCCACGAGCCCTCTTCTGAGGCAGTTCCCCTGGTGCTACCGAGTCAACACGTGGAATCGGCAAAATATCGCTTGGAGAAACAGCTGTTGCTGTTGGCGCTGGAACCTCCGATACAAGTGTCGGTGGTGAAGGTACTGGCTGGTCATCATACCGCGCAGTTTCATCATGGACTGGAGCTGCAGAGGTGGACGAAATCACCGTTGACGTGGCTGCGCTCGAGTACGTTCTGTCAGTGGTTTCAGCTGCCGCAAACTCTTCGTCAGCAAAGGTGTTATTGAACGGATAGATGCCTGACTTCCGGAACCCAGACATAGCGTTCTCTATTGTAGCAGCTTTCATATAAGCAGTTCCAAAGAGACTGCCAACGTCGTGAATAGTCACAATTTTTCCTGGGTGCTCACGGAGCCAAACCCGGACGGCTTGTTCGTAATACCTGGATAATGGCAGCATAAATGCAACATCTAAAGGCTGCATTCTATGGGTGCAATGCGGTGGGAGGACAAGAATGTCGACGAAATTTTCTTTCGCCAACTCGAGAACTTCTATGTTCTTCACATGGGTGGCATGACCATCAAGAATAATCAAGACCCGGTCGTCTCGAGATGGCTTTGCATACTTTAAGAAGTGTCTAAACCATTCGGTGAAAATCTCTGTCTGCATCCACCCCGAAGGGTGGCAGAAGATCTTTGTGTTTGGCGGGACTCCAGCCTCAAACTGTGGTGTGTGTCGAACTCGAGGAAAGACGAGCGCCGGTGGTATGTATTCTCCAGCGGCATTAAAACAAATTTCGGCAGTAACCAAAACTCCCCTCTCTCCAGAAGAGAGGACGCCAACCTGCTTTTTCCCCTTCTTACAGATGATCTTTGAAGGCCGGTTCGGCACAGTCATCATGCCCGTCTCATCGACGTTATAAATGCGATTTGGGGGATAACGATGTTCTGCGTACAGTTTATCCAGAAGGTTAAAAAATTCCTGCACATTGTGTTTATTAAACGCTGTCGCTCGTGCGGCTGAGGTCTTTTCGGGTAGGCGGACAGCCAGATCAGGGTGTCGCCTCCAAAACCCTGCAACCCATCCTTTCCCAGCTTTCTGCGTCGAAGCATTAAATGCGTTTTTTATCTGATTTCTTACAGCAAACTGGTAAGCAAGACTTCGAAAATCTGCTATAGTTAGCCCAAAGAGCCTCTCTTCCATCTTCATAAGGTGATCAACAAGAAGTTGCTCTTGTTCAGGTCTAAACACGGTCTCGTATCGTCCAAGCTTTTTCTTGCTAGTAGGTGGCTTAGCAAGCCAACGATGAAGAGTGCCTACAGGAACGTTGTACTCTCGTGATACACTCCCGAGAGATATACCTCCTTCCCTATATCGTGCTAGTGCTGCCTCCATTTGTTCCATTTCCCATTTGTGGTAAGTCCCTTTCTTCTTGTAGTTGTAGACCATCTAAAATAGAAAGATAACAGCTTTTATAAATTTTGTACAACCGAAGGCTCAGTTTTCATTGCAATGATCGCAATGAAACCTTACTATTCGATGTAAATGCCTGATAAAATACTTGTAAGATGTGTCAAACCATGGAAGGGCAAAATGGAATTCATTCCAATTTACCCGTCACACACATACTCCATTTTGCCCGTCCACGCATCAAAAATGAAAACAAAAAATCTGGTCCCTACCGCCAAAACATAGCAACCAGAAACTTGCACCAAAAACACCGTCTAGGCCTATAATATACCTAGAAATTTTATAAGGGTAGTCTGATACTTACTTTTGCAGCGATTGCTTATGTACGACGTGTATAATATTGCAAATTAAAAGCCAAAAATTAATAATGAGGTTTTTGAACGGCTGTGAGACGCTTAATGGCTGCCATGTTATGTATGAATGAGGCACCAACATAACAGAATACAAAACGTGGAATTAGAAATTTTTCCCGCCATTATTTCTCGAGTTATTTCATTATTCCAATTTGCCCGACCATTCCAATTTACCCGGCCTTCCCCTACCTACTTATGTACCTTGGTAGATTCATCGGTAGTTTTATCACACTGTCGGTATAAAAAAAAAAAAAAAAAAACATAAACAATTTGGTACCTAATCAGTGCGATCACTATTCTGTTCTCAACCCTGGGAGGAGGTGCATGATCGCAGAACTCGTACCACCTAATGATCTTTGCATTTTGTTTAGGCTACGTGCTGCATCCATACGCACCGCGACATGACTTCAACCCGATGGACTGCACGGACATGGTGATAGGAATGGCGCGAGGCACGGCCAGTCGTATCTGGGATTACTACACGAGGGACAGGTCCACCCCGAGGCTGGATACCTTCTGGGGGGGAAACAACGACCTTACAGCCGCCATGGGCTTCGAGAAGGATGGGCAGACCACCATCCTCTTCAGAAAGAAGCTTCAAGGTAAGACAAATGAAGAAAGCTTCAGGAGAACAAAAAAAAAGAAGAAGGTTCTTGATATTACGGTTAACGTTGATTTAGCATCAAGAAAAGTGCCTAACCTAACCTGATTTTGTTTAGCGACGGAGCCAACAGACCACAGCATCGAGCGTGATCTCATGCAGGTTATTTGGGCCAGAGGTCAGGAGATGGGTCACTACAACCATTATCCCAAGTCCGGGCTGGAGAAGGAACAGTCGTCCGTTCCAGACTTCTACCGCCCTGATGAGCTCAAGTACCACGGACATGGTGACCAGAGGGGGCAACTCACCCTCAACTTCTTCGGTACGTTACAAGTCCACAAATACTTCTAATTTCCTTCGCGCGGAAAGTGTGCAATACAATACCGTTAGGCTGTATATCGATTTTGGTATATAGGACTGGCTACCGTAGGAGAATTACGCCCGACAATCGAATTTTCCCCCAGCCCAGTGCTAGGTAGGTCCAGGGCTTGTCAAGATTCACCACGAAAAATCTGGACCAGTCAGGACAAGAACCTGGGTCCTCTGCTTCTTCACTGATTGGTTTGTGCTGTTGATCTTCAGAAGAGAAGAAGGTGGAGCAGCCTGCTCCAACTGAGGATGAGGAGAGGTTCTGTGGCAGCACGTGGCGAACGCCTCGAACCTGCGACCCTGCAAGCAAGAACTGCGAGTACTACGCCAAGTGGGAGCTTCTTCCCAAAAATGACGAAATCCGCTTCACTATCCAGACAACGCATACAGGAACGTGGACTGGCATTGGCTTCTCTGACGATCAGAAAATGGTAATGTTTACTATGCAGAATCCAATTGTTTCCTCTAAAATATGTAGAAAAAAACGTAAACACGATTGTGTTGTCACCCTTAAGTTCCTACCCACTATTCTCATAACCAAACTCTTCAAATTTTGTACCTGTGTCTTATAGTCAAACACCGACGCAATCCTGGGATGGGTAGAAAAAGGCGGGCGGCCATTCTTCATGGACACGTGGGTGAACGGATACAGCCCGCCCATAGTGGACGAGCAGAGTATTTACAACGAGACGGGACGCGTCGAAGACGGCGTGACCACGCTCACGTTCGTCCGGAAGCGGGACACCAAGGACCCGAAGGACATTCAGTTCCGGGACGACCACTGCGTCTTCTTCCAGTTCCCGGTCCGTGGCGGCACTTTCCACCCCGTCAACAAACGGATCGGGAAGCATGACCAGGTCCCGGTCGTCTCCTCGGAACGCGTCTGCATCAGACAGTGTGATGGCCGTAAGTAGACTTACGCTTTTTGTTCTGAACAAGCTGGGTTCGAATTGTTCAGAAGTACTCCTGACAGTTTTGTTAGCCTGCAGATTCATGATTATGTAATTGTAGAGTCGGTGTACACGTCAAATAAACTTGACAGTTGTTAGCCTGCAGATTCATGATTATGTAATTGTAGAGTCGGTGTACACGTCAAATAAACTTGACAGTTGTTAGCCTGCAGATTCATGATTATGTAATTGTAGAGTCGGTGTACACGTCAAATAAAGTGACAGTTGTTAGCCTGCAGATTCATGATTATGTAATTGTAGAGTCGGTGTACACGTCAAATGAACTTGACAGTTGTTAGCCTGCAGATTCATGATTATGTAATTGTAGAGTCGGTGTACACGTCAAATAAACTTGACAGTTGTTAGCCTGCAGATTCGTGTTTATGTAATTGTAGAGTCGGTGTACACGTCAAATAGACTTGGCAGTTGTGAGCCTACAGATTTAGTTTATGTACACGTTATACATGCATTTAACGAATTATATCCATGAACCAAGTGTTGTTGATGTTTATTTTGTGTTTTAGTGAATGAGGTCCTGCCAACTCCTCGGCCGTTGCCCAAGCTTCGCTACAACGTGGCTGTCAAGTTGGCAAACCTCGGGGAGAACTACGAGCCCCCGCAGAGAGGCTCCCAGGACTTCGAGACCTTGTCCAATCAGATCGTGACCAGCTTCAAGGGAGTTCTGTCGTCAGTCCCGGGCTTCAGCAAGCTACGCGTCTCAGAGTTTGCCAAGTAAGTCCCGAAAGACACATCAAGAAAACTGATATAACTAGTATAGGGAGGGGAAAGGGAAGTCTCGATATAAATTTTACTTGATACGCTGAACGTATCAGCAGAGGTGAATGCCGATCAGAAAAACTTTTGATAGGATCAGGATCGAACCGGTGCGACCCGTTCAGGCCTCTAAAGTTGACCATCTCTAGGTCAAGGGTGTTCTTGTAAATAACTCTGGATAATTTTTCTCAGGAATGAAGGGCAGGTGATTGCGAAGATGAATCTGGTGCTGGACAAGGCGATGTACGAGAAGGGGCGAGCCCTGAAAGAAGACCCCCGCACCGTCCGCAAAGCCATCGAGGACACTGTGGCGTCAGGCCGAGTGGGGGCTCTCATCCTCGACCCCTCCTTCCTGGTGTTTGAACCCATGTCTTGTAAGTAGAAAAACAAACCCTTATGCCACCCCCAACCTCTTGTTTTGAGTCAACTCTTGTCATGGAATTAGACAAATAACCCTTAGGCAAGGAGCTTTTTGTATACCTACCTTACGTCATAATAATTTGTTAAGTACATGAAATTTTGTTGCAGTGACGTCTTCTGAGCCAGTAGTAGAAGCTTCCTCCCTATGGCTGTCCATGGGCAAACTGTACATCGTGATTGGCTGCATCGTAGCCTTGGTCGTGATAGCCATCATACAGGCCGGCTGTACCATTTACAGAACGTCACGCACACCGAGTCTAACACACAAGGTACCTAACTACTTAAATTAACCACTAAGCTAGCTCAGAAGTTGTACGGGTAAGCCTGGCTTAAAACCTCAAGAAGTGTGTGGGCGCAGAGAGGCGAACCTTTGCAATGGACCTCAAGTGTGTGGGCGCAGAGAGGCGAACCTTTGCAATGGACTTCGCGGCTTTTTCCTCTCCGGCTGAGACCTCAAAATACAGATAAATAAATAATCTACGTCGGTACCTAATAGATAGATACCTAAACCTAATAGTTTATCCACTTGATGGTAAGTAATTATTGTATTTTATCTACAATATCACAGAGCTAACTATCTCTCTCAAAATTATATCTTATAGAAGATAGTCATAGGTAGATAATTTGAACCCCTGGAAAACTGCCTGGAATTGCCTCGTAACCGTCTTATGTAATAGTAGGTATTAGCCGTTCCGGTAGTGAATGGTAATTTTGGCTGCATATAGCTAATAATCCGAGGGGGTAACCACTCCAGAGATTCCTTGAGATTTCCTGAGATTCTATAAGGATTTCCAATGATTCCCAACGAGATTCCCAAAGAGTGGTTAACCCCTTGTAATAATCATTGCCTTTGGGACCATACGCGCCCAATTTTTTGCATGACAATTCTTATTGATCATTTTAATCATCATAGCATTGCCTTTATCATCATTCATCATCATCAACGATAATTTAAGAATCAGTCGCAGAAACGACATGCTTAAAGTAGATATTTGTATTGCGTGGGTGTTTTGTAGGTAGGGTGGCAGGGCACTCTGGGCCGCCCGACGCCTGGGCCAGCACCCATCAGTTGGACACAGTGGTAGCGCCATATGCCATACTATTTGCCATACAATCCCATACCATGGCAAATACGGGGTCGGGTGAGTCAGGCTGCCGCCATCTTCTTGGTCTGTCCTCCTGTCTTCCCTTCGTCTGTCCTTCTTGGTGCATTTCTGTCACTCATAAGATTAACATTGCGAGCGGCGAATTATTTTTAATTGTTTTCATTGGTTGAAAAGAGTTTTTCCCAGTATGTTCTTGGGGCGGTAGGTACTACAAGATATCATAATATGACTTGTCCTTATCTCTCTAAAATGTCGAAGGAGACAAGACACTTTGTTTGAGAAAGAAACAATTTTCGGGTCTCCTAAAAACAGGCTAAGAAGATGGTTCTGGAGTGTATAAGTGCATGGTTCCTATAGGGTCAACTTAAGGTGACCTATCAGAATCATCTCATGCGACAACTGTTTCTTTCTTAAACAAAATATCTGTTTTCTTATAGGCATTATAGAGACAGATAGACAAGTCTGCAGTAGGTACGTTTGGCTGGACTCTATAGGCTGATTCCCCAATTTCCCGGTGGCTTTAGGGAAAAATTAAAAAATAATTTCCTTTCTCGCAGTGATAGGGTGGCAGGGCAAAGTAGGGCCTTAACTTGATCTGTCTTCTCGCATGTCTAAAGCTCCTTTCACACGAAAAGTTTGACCAGCAGTGTACTTTCTGAACACAGATGTTCGCTTGGAAATTATTATTGGAAGTGTGGCTGGGGCCTTACCTCTACTCATCTTTTTCTTCTGTCATGTCTGTTAAAAATATCGCATGAGTCGCATGTTATGGTGCTATCATTGTGGTGAATGGGTCCGTGTTGCTGGCATATTTTTTGTTCTGAAAAGAAGTATCAAAAACTGATCACACCTTGCATGTAATTGTGTTGGTTTGAACTTCCAGTCATGTAGGGTATTCGGGGAGTGCACTGAGCTGTATAGCAAGAGGACCAAGGACCTAGCTCCAGCACGACGAATTTTTTCCTGGTCCAGAGTACCAGCACGTCTGTCGTACATGATTCTGACCCAACTATTTTCTTTTCAGGAGCACCTGATTCCCAACTCAGCATGGAAGGACTACTCCGCAGCGAGCACCAACTACGCGTTCGACGCGTACGAGTCAGAGGAAAAGAGTGCACGCCCCCCGAAAGTGCCGCCTATGGGCCCCCCCTCGGTGCCGCCACCTCGGCCGCCTCAAGGCCCGCGCTCTACGTACTCGCTACCCCGTACCAACCTCTCCTCCGCAGCCCCGTCTCAGTTCAACGCAGGCTACTACACGCACAGGCCTTCGCACCCCAGCTCCGAGCTCCAGCCAGACTTCTACTTCATGCCTAGCCAGCGGAAATACTCAGGGGAGGTAGTTAGGGTCTACGTAGACTATAATAATAAGAAGTCTTGATTCTGAGTCATCTAAGTACTTACGAGTACGTTTTCTTAAGGGGAGAAAAACGTGGCATCAGAATGGTTCTTAATGTCATTTTTCCTATGAAAAAAAAAACATTTGTTTTCGAAAAGTGTCAGCAGAAGATATTCTGATGCCACGTGTGCCTCCGGAAGCTGGTTAGCCATTATTAAATGCGAACCAATGAGCTCCTCTGATTGCTTACCTTCATTTCATGTGCTAAGCTATTGAACATAGGACTCGTGCTAGCATGTAGACGGCAAGAGGACTTTCTGCAATGTAAAATGTCCTAGTACGTGACTTTTTGACCTAGGGGCATTTCAGTTAGTACCTGTAGGTACCTCAGGACCCAGTTATACATTCATATTTTTCTTGTAGGCACCTGATAGGTACCTACATAACTAAGTTCAGTTTTTTAATAAATTGGTAACATATTTCTTGACATCCTGTAGGTAGGTAATTTTGATCGACAAAAGTTCATCTGTGTGAACTGGGGCCCTAGCCTACATCAGCGTAACGTCCATCACTCTAGATTTATAATAATTAAGTATATAGTATTGTATGTATTGAATTGGGTACAAATTACTTGGATATTGACATAAATGATATATTAGTTTGTATATTGTACAGTACCTAATAGAGTGAAAGATAGTGCCAAGTGTATCAAAATACTGATATGATAAAACTCACTTTAATTGTGATGATAAGGATGGCTTTCACCAGTTTCTGAACGTGCAGATAAAATTTATCTTCCCGAAAAAGTAGCCAACAACTTTATCTGGTAAAAGGTAAAAGAACCACCAACTTTTCTTTCCGGGAGGATAACGCTATAGTGAACTTTTAGGGGGCACTATAGTAGACTTTAGGAACTGGTGAGATCGACCCTAAAGATGGTCCCTGTTGGGCGCCATTTTTTAAAAATCACATCTTATACTGCCAAGTTGTCTGTTGTTGACTTTTACTGTACATAGTTCATAGCTGAGTGAGTGTATGGTGCATTGATAGAAATACAGAAGTCTCTCTCTACAACTCTCATCAGCTGGTTGTAAATTTGCGCCCTATATAGAGATGGTTTTAAAGAGTCATGGTTTGTCAATGAGTGCTCGTTATATAGAGAGGTTATAGCGATCGAAAACTGTGTATCAGTGGTGTGTAACGTATATGGCCATTTTTGACACCATTTAATGAGTGTTATTATACCTAAGATAGTGGTAATATTAGCGTTGTATTTATTCAAATTCTATCTACCCTACTCCTAAGTCTTTAAAACTGTCTACGAGTTCAAAATAATAATGGCACGACGAGTGGCAACTCTACAAGTTTAACAATATAGTCTCCTATTCGCACGAGAAAAAATGTGGCTGCAAATAGCACATAAGTAATAGGTATTTAGCTTTTACTGGAGAACGAATATTTTCGAAAAATAAAAATGGTAACGCTATCTACGGTGTAAAAAAGTTTTGATATATTATGAACTAAAGAAAAAAAGAATAAGAACTAATTTTAATCAAGTTTATTCGGATATTCTGTTTTTTGAATCTTTCAAACTAACGAACTTTTAATTTGGCGGTTTTTTTCGTGGCACCAGACAGTCCTCGCAGCCATGTTGTTTTGATGTCTTCTGCTTACTTTGCAGAGCTTTTTATATCAAGTAGGGTTATAATTTAGAAATTAACTAATAAATAATCATGAACGTCACAAAAAGGTTGTGCGTTAACCAGGTGCTACAGAATTGGGCGAAAGGATTGCTTGGAGCACCGCAGTATGCTCCCAAAATACGTGAGTTTTCAATTTTTATAGCTTGGCATCATGCTTCGGCTCAGACCGGCTGCAGTATAGAAGAGAGGTTTTCTCCGAAAAACTGAAGGTAGTTAGGTAATTACCTAACCAGGCATTTTAAGGACTGTCCCGATTTAGTATTACAATTCCATTTCATTTTTCTACAAATTTTGGGAGTCTGCTGGTTATGTAAACAAAGAGGTGCAAACATATTTTTCTATGAACAAGAGGACCCTGGATCGAGGCTCGACAGTCGGGCGTGATTCTGACGAAGTTGCATGACTTTTTTTCAGCTTCTCGGACTCTGTACGCCGCCAGTGCGATGGGCATGGACTCGTACGCAAACGTTCGGGACAAGACCCTTGCCCAGTTCCAGTCCGGCGAAGACAAGTTTAAACTGAAGATGGGCGAATTCTCAGACGAAAACTCCAAGAATATGATCTTCACTGAGGACCTCAAGTCCATGGTCCACCTCGTGGAAGACAATGAGGAAGACTTGAGGATTGTTCACGCCATGATGAGAAAGTAAGCCGAAACACTGTTGTCTTCTGAAATATAATATGTCTTTTTCCTGGCAGAAATTGACACGCTGTGTTGTGATTTTACGATCGGTTAATTTCGAACAAATGTTTTGTTGACAAAAATCTCTCGATCGTAAAATCACCTCATAGCCTGTTACTTTCCGCCATTAAAAATGTAGGAATAAAGATGGTGACAGTTCAACGTTTCACAATGTAATGACAAAAACACTGCAGTTACATGCATCGACATCTAGCTGCTTATCATTTTCCTCATAGGAACATATCCTAGCTTGTTATACTTTATTTGTTAGTGTATTTTCCTTATACGTAACTCTAACAAACCCCCACTCACTACAAATACAGTAGTAAAACAACACAATACAGAACAGCCTAAAACCCCTAAATTTATTTTTCATTTCCCATCATGACACTTCGACAATAAATACATTTGTCTTTGGGAACGGATTTAGTCAAAGAATCAGCAATCATTTTGTCTGTTGGACAATATTCGAGATTTACTTGACCGGCTTTTATGCAGTCTCGTATGAAGAAATGTTTGATTGCAATATGCTTCGTTCTGTTATTACAGACCTCATTCTTTGCTACGTGTTGGCATGACTGATTATCGTTGAAAATTACAGTCCTATCTACCAAGTAATTCTCTCCAAACAACTCATTCAGCAGTTTCCGGACAAAGAGAATTTCACGACAGCTTTCGGTGACGCTCATCATTTCGCTTTCCATCGACGAAATGGCCACGGTCTGTTGTTTTCGACTTTCCCATGATACCGCTGCTCCCGCAATCATCATCACGTACCCCGTGTATGAACGACGGTCGATATCACAGCCTCCCCAGTCTGCGTCTGCATACATAACTGGCGGTTTTCCAGTCTTCCTGTAAACCAAACATAGATCAACAGTACCATGTAGATATCTGAGTACACGTTTAGCTGCATTCCAGTGATCAATGGTATGTCCCACATTGAACTGGGCTAAACGGCTCACTGCATGGGCAATGTCGGGTCTTGTATGAATAGCTAAGTACGTTAAGCACCCTATCAACTCTTGATATGGCTGATTTGAAGGTTCTCCTTCTTTCGAAAACTTTACATTTGTTTCCATTGGCGTACTTACTGATTTGCAGTTTGACATTCTGTACTTCTCCAGTAAAGTTCGCACGTATTCACTTTGATCAAGCGTAACTGTATTGCCATTTCTACGTAAACGCATTCCAACCATCTGGGTTGCTAGCCCGAGATCACGAATGTCAAAACGTTCAGCCAATACCTTTTTCACTCTATCTGCTTCATTAGAGTTAGTGAAGAAATACAGATCATCAACGAAAATTGCAACAATTAAATATCCATCAGAATATTTTCTGTGAAAAACACATGGTTCAGACTTGGCTCTTTTCAGCCCTAAGCCTTCCATTTTTCCACCTTTCATCTCCTAAAGCCTCATTCACAGTTCTCGGTTCGACTTCGTCGTACACACTGTAGGCAATAAAATTAGGAAACATCTTGGATTTTCTTACCCGATTAGGATATCTATTACCATATCCATCTGGTAGTACTGGAGTTTCGGGAACGTAGTCAGGATCCCCCACTGAGTCATCACCCGGTACAGCCACTGGTGACGGACTCCATGACACTCTCGAACCATCCAGACTGCCGTTGACATCTTGATTGCCATGACCACCGGCTGCTGCACTCCTTCCTGCAGTTGCCGGACTGCCACGACCACGACCAGCATTGGAGACACCAGACTGCGGACTACCCCGCTCATGCCGCTGGTTGTCGCCTGTGTTCCCCTCGGGTACGACAGCTTGCTCCTGTGGACTAGGAAACACAATAGGTATTACAGTCTCACCCGGAATCGACTCAACACTAGCCTTTTCAGCTTCAGTTGATTGTTCCGGAAATTTATTTTCAATGAAAGTCACATCCCTGGAAAACAATACTTTCTTAGTATCAGGATCAAAAAGACGATAGGCTTTACGTTCTTCCGAATAACCTACAAACACACGTCTTGTGCTCTTCACATCCAGCTTTCCAGCTCTTTTAGGTACTCGAGCATAAGCCAGACAGCCAAACACTCGCAGGTGACTAAGATTGACACTTTTACCAGACCAAACCTGTTCAGGAACTTTTCCTTTGATAGCCTTGGTGGGCGACCTGTTCTTCAGGTATGCTGCAGTCGACAGCGCTTCCGCCCAGTACTGCTTGCTGAGGCCAGCTTCCGTGAGCATACACAGCCCTTTCTCCAGCAGTACACGATTCAGACGCTCAGCTATAGAATTATGCTGAGGTGTGTAGACGGTTGTCAGTTCATGACGAATTCCATGCTGTTTCAGAAACAAAGAAAACTTAGTATTCACATACTCAGTACCATTATCTGTCCTGAGGCATTTCAATTTCTCTCCAGTTTGTTTTTCAACCAGAGCTTTGAACTCACAGAACTTATCAAACGTCTCAGACTTTTGTTTCAAAAAGTAAACAAATGTCTTGCGAGAAAAATCGTCTGTAAAAGTTAAACAGTACCTGGAACCTGAAAAAGACGGTACTTCAAATGGTCCCATTATATCACTTACAACCAGATCCAATAATCGTTTAGATTTTGGTCCAAGCTCGTGCTTAGTAAACGGCAACCTTACCTGTTTACCTTTGATACAGGCGATGCAGGGCTCGAAAGCCTCCTTTTCGGAATACTTTACCCCGTACACCATGCCATCCTTTAGTAGCTTCATACTGCGGCAATTCAGATGACCCAAACGAGTATGCATAAGCACTTGAGAATGCTTAGGCTTAGAATCACCAGCCGCGAAACCAACTTCAGAATTGCTAGGAGAAAAATTATTAGCAACATCTGATTTTTGTTTTTGTTTACGATCAGTCATGCCAACGTCTAGCAGAAAAGCACCATTTTTTGATAGTGTGCCACTACATGTCGGTTTTCCCGTTATGTTGACATTTTCATGTTTGTAAATAAGACATTTTGATTCATCGAAAATAGTGATAAAACCCTTTTTTGATAAAGTGGGGACACTCAGTAAATTTGTTTTGAGCTGAGGTACAACAGCTACATTTTTTAAGACAAAGTTGCCTTGCTTCAAATTTACATTTTTATCACCTGTGCCAGTGCAATCAATTTGTGAATTATTTGCAACTGTAACCTGAAAAAGAGAGTTAGTGCACAATTGGTTCATGCCTTCACTAGTCTTGCACATGTGCCGCGTAGCTCCACTGTCAATCACCCACTGTGACTCATCTTCTTGATTCGGCAAGTCAGTTGACAAAGCAGTCGCGTACAAACTAGTATTTTCTTTTCTTCCTTCTTCAGCTCCTTTCTTTTTATTGTTCTTCTTCCACGGTTTCTTCTGTGCCTTCTTCTTTGGACATTTAGAAGCGTAGTGCCCCTTTTCGTGACAGTTGAAACAGGTGACCACTAGTGCAGTCTCGACAGAAGTCTCAGCAGGTTTATTACTCTCACCCAGCCTCTGTTCGTGCAGACGTAGCCTCTCTGTCAACAATGTTATGTTCCTGTCCTTCTCAGGAACACTCTCCCAAGCGTTCTTGAACTCCAGATACGCGTCAGGCAAAGTATTTAACACACGATTGAGCAACAGACAATTAGGAAGTTGAACATTCTTTTCTTTCAAAACCAGATTGAGATCTGTCCATATCTTGCTGATCTTGGACACATGCGTAGCAATATTATCAGTATCTAACTTCCGATAATTAAAAAGTTCGCAGTATAGCAGGTCTAACCGACGCTCGCCCTTCTGTTGATACACTGAGTGCAAAGTATCCCACATGTCTTTTCCAGACTTGCACGTGAGAATATGCCGTTTAGGTTCACTACCCACACTAGTTCCTATTAGAAAACGTAGCTTGGCATCATTCTCGTTGAATTTGTTGCACGCAGCCAGAAAATCGGTCGGCTTATCCGCAAAGTTCGCTTCCACTGGCATAACACTAGCTCCTGTTACTAAATCTTTTAAATTGTTCACAGAAAGCTCTAGGTCAATGTCAAAAAGCCAAGTGGCCCAATTTGTGGATCCTTGAAGCTTATCTATTCCACGGGTTTTCTCCATTTTGACAGATCGCTTCTTTACAGGAAAAACACAATAAAAGTACTCACACTGGTAGTAGTAGGAACATAGGTAGCACTTGCTCCCACTTAGTACACTGGTACCACTTCAACACCTGGTCCCATAACCTTTGTAGGAATAAAGATGGTGACAGTTCAACGTTTCACAATGTAATGACAAAAACACTGCAGTTACATGCATCGACATCTAGCTGCTTATCATTTTCCTCATAGGAACATATCCTAGCTTGTTATACTTTATTTGTTAGTGTATTTTCCTTATACGTAACTCTAACAAAAAAGACATTATATTTCAGAATATATAAATATCCAATAATTTCTTCATAAAGTGTGCCGAAAAAACTTAACCGAATAAGCGAATGTATGTTCGGTCTTAGTAGTGAACTGGTGACTGAAGCTAGGGAGTTCGAATCAGGCACCCCGAGATTTTTCGTCTTAGATTGGCCAATTACCTTGAATGAGACAATTAGTTAGAGTACCTACTCCCCATGGCTATAGAACACACACCAGGAATTGAGGTAAATAAATTCTCCCAGGGAGTGATGATGGCCAAGGTGTGGAAAAACTGCAGAGGGATTGGTTTGTTCGGGAGTGATTAGCTATGTGATCGTCACCACAGTGTTGGCTGGGGTCGGTACCATACACCTTATAGCGAGCCGTGCCAAAGTGACCTAATCTTTTGTTACCGTTTCAGGTTCAACAAACAGAACAAAGAACTTCGGTTTGGAAGTTTCGTGTTCGGGCCGGTCATCATGAGGATGTACTACTTCCTGGTGAAACCGCACGAGGCGCTGGCCGCATTCAAAGACGAGGAGTTGGCGGGCATCTTCGACCAGATGATCAGTTACCAGATCCTGATGGACCTGCTGTTAATCACAGGGAACTATAATCAAGTCCTGGAAGTGTTCGAGATTATCAAGAACAAACAGCTTCAGCCAAACAGATATCCAAAAAACGTCGTTGTTCTCTTTTTTGCTGCCTGTTATAAATTAGTAAGTTCTTTTAATGTGCAGTTTAAGGGAATATACAAACTTGGCACCAGAATGGTTTTTTTCTGACCACTTTTTTAGGAAACTGTCGTCTGGAAATAGTGATCTTAAAATGTCAACAAACAGCATTGTATCAACAGCCTTACGGTTCTAAATGCGACTGGTAATTGCACAACCGCCAGTGGCCGTGGCTGCTCCAAAAGCTAAACATAGTGTGCTGTTGAACGAGTAAACAAATGACTGTGGATAGGACACTATGTTTAGCTTTCACTGGAGAACGAATCCCTTCGAAAGGTAGAAATGGTGTTGCAATAACCGTACTAAATATAGTATGCCATAGTATCGACAGCTTTATCAATGGGTATCTTTTGTGTTTAGAACACTCCAGAAGCATTCAAACTGGCGACAGAAGTTTGGAGTGAGTTGAAGGCTGCAGGCCATCAGCCAATGAGGAGGGCCATCACGTTCTTCGCTTCCCTTGCACTCAGCCATGGGGCGCCACACATAGCGCTGGAGGTGCTCTCTAACGAGAGGCAGCAGAACTACATCACCATACGCAATCTCAAGGTATAAATACTTACTAAAGTAGTAAAAGGACGAGGTACTAGCCCAGCAAGTAGACTATAACATGAACTATCGTGCTCAGCTGGCAGCACTACCAAATACGAGAGAAAACGTTTTGGTATGGTCGGAATCGAACCGCTGTGACCTGGCTCTCGGCGTTCCTCTAAAGTCGATCATCTAGTACGCCGAGTGCAGGCTAAACCGAATCGAATTCGAATTGTATTCACTTTGGCTCTCTAGTCAACCTCACCCATGGATGAGAGTAACTTATGTGATATGCAGGGGTGGACAGACTATACAAATGTCAGCTGTCTTGCCAAGCTCTTTTAGATCATTCTGACCCTTCTTCTTAAGTCCAAGTCTTGTTCTGATCAAAAAATAATTTTGGGAACCCTGTGTTTTTTTTTTAAACAATGGGTGTCGCTACTATCATCCAACTATAGCTGTCTTATTGTTGGGTTTAGGCATGGGCGCTTGCAGATCTAGGCAGGCCAGATGACGTGGTGCCCATCTTGCGCACCGTGCTCAGCACCGATGATCCGTCAGGAAGGAAGCACACCTTCACTTCTGACACCATGGACAAAGTGCGGGCTGCTATGGAGAGATGCAGCGAGAAAGAGACGGTCGCCGAGTATCAGCGCGTGGAGAAACAACTCGCAGCGCACGAGCTCATCGTCACTGAGGTACTGCACCGTAAAAGAGATCGTCCATTTAGGAGCGCCCCACCGCGCCGCCCTTTTCGATAGCATGAGGTAGGATGAAGCACTGCTGCACTGCGTTCCCCATGCTATCGAACACGGCGGCGCGACTAGATGGACGACCTCCTTAATACAGGTCACATGCGATGCGTCTTAGGCGGCTTTTCTGGTGAAATGCCATCCCCGGACGTATCCTTAGTTGGAGGGATGGCAATCTTTGTGTGGGAACCCTCCATCCCTGAGTTACAGTTGCAATTCCGCCATTAGGCTTTCAGCCCTACAAGGGCCAGAACCTAGTGGGGTGCAGGATCCCTCTGTACACAAGGGGTTGATTTGGTCACTATCACACCCGATAGTTGAGTTTTCCGCCCAGCGGGAGAAACCCAGGGTCGATATGGCCAGGTCTGAGTCGGGGGTCCTCTTTTGGACGTTAAAAACACATTATATTTCAGAACATCCAATCATTTCCTCACAAAATGGAAAAAATAATTATTCTGCTGCGTATTTCACAATTTTCACCTTTAATATACCTTGTTTCAGACGTTGGACTCATTCCTCTGCCAGGAGATCACAGTGACAGTGATAAATCGTGACGCGACGCAGAGGTCTCAGTTCCTGGCAGGCAGTTATAACCGGAGGGGAGTAGGGGGCTCAGGAGGATCCAGCTACTACAGGACACGCCCTGGTCTCTCCGAAATGCTTTAACGTACCTATGTGCAAACCTGTGTAGGTATTTACCCGTTTTTGACACTGTAGCTACTAGCAATACATTATACCTATTATCGCCCAAAAGTTAATAATTCTTTCTCTTTTTGCTGACTGTAGATAAAATGAAACAGATGCACGACCGCCAATGGCCGTGGCTGCTCTAAAAGCTAAACATAGAGTGCTATACGAATGCAGAACAAATGACTGCGAATAGGACACTATGTTTAGCTTTTAATGGAGAATGAATACTTTCGAATGCTAGAAATGGAAGTGCACTTACCGGCCTCGATCGAGTATCGGTAGATACGGTGCTATGTCACACAAACCTCGTGACAACTGTGATATCACAATAAAATCAAGGTCACTTTCACAGGGATGCGGGTCTGGTAGTATCGTGTGTGGGCAACAGCCATACCTGAATTAACATCCTAAACCCCGCATCCCAGTCAGGGAGCCAGGACGCCGTCCAATACGCATCGTATGTGCGGCCACCTTAAGACACAATAAGACCACCTACCTAAGTAACTTGATAGACAAATTTCATTTTAATCTTTTATTGTCATTTATATTTTTATTGAAATTTAAAAAAATTCCCACAAAGATCAGTGAACAAAAAGTAACATTGAACAACCAATGACAGTCAGACAGTAATGACACTAATGACGGAATTGCACAAGTACCTCAAAATGTCAGTCTCTTCAAAAGTATTTGTACCTACATAACATTAATTAATAAAAACTGAGCGCCAGAAAGGCACTAACTAGGACATCAGTCTTTACGTTTATGAGTTGCGTGTTATCATTTCTGAATTTTTCACTGAATCGAAAAATATCAATCAAGTTCTTCTCAGTTTTCCACTGGTTGTTTTAAACCCCTCTCAATTTATGTCTTCCCGTTGAAACAAGAGATTCAATTCCGACTTACCATCAAACAGAGGCATAACACGCAACTCAGATAAAATTACGAACACTAAACTACATACAGAAGTTAAAAAAAGGAAATCACAAGTACCTACCTACCTATTACACTAATATTCCCAAAAAATTTGTACTTAACTTGTTTTGTACTGTCTCTGAGCATCAGTTTCGAAAAACAGCAGTGAACTTGGATCCCTACACAGAATTGTTATTAACGTTATACAGACGCAGCGCTGTTCGTTTAGGTTTCTTACTGACAGCTGACAACGGAAAAGCACTTAAAAACGAAGGTTTGGGAGAGCCTTCTGTAGGTCAGTTACAGTAACCACGTCTTTTTTGGCCGGACGCTCCGGTGGATTTGGAGCTGGGGCAGCCGCCACAACGGCTGGCTTCTTTTTCCACAAGAAAGACATAACTTGCCGGAAGCAATCGGAGACTTGAATGCGGTGCCGACACAGAGAAAGGGCGGAAGTACCTTCTTGGATCGCTTGATACGCGCGATGGAACATCTTCCCGTCAAAATGAACGAACTCAGGGTGCTGCAATGTTTTAATGTTTTAATTCTCAGCCCTTTATAACGTGGAAACAGATTCTTTTGATGAGTATGAACCAAATTTTTATATTTGTTTCAAATTCCTAGGTTTCTGACGTTTCTCCAACAGCGTGGGGTTACAAAGAAGGTGTGGGCCAATAAGTTTACGCCATTTCCCATTGATTAAGACCTCGGCCGTGATGCCGTGATGATGCAGCTCATACTGTACAGGCATTTAAACATAGGAAGCACCGACGGCTTAGCATTCCTGTAGCCAGCACGCACGGTTCATTCTTCATAATATCGTAGAAAAATGAAATAACGAAATGAACTTACCTGGAACAGTGCAGTTGGGTTGCCGCAAGCTCCAGACACGATATAAATAAAGTGACAGGCGTTCAGGTAGACAGCAGCGATGTGGATAGCCACCGGGCCAGGGGGCTGGCAGTGCGCATCACGCACGTCAGCCAGCGTGGCTGTCTGCAGCTCCACCGCTTGCAGCACCAAGGCTTCCACCTGCCACTGTCTGAGAAACGTACTTGCATTGTTCAAGTAGTATAGAGCCATGGCGGGTACTCGCAGGGGTGCGGGGAGCGCGAGGACCTCCTCTGGGTCCAAGTCTGGAGTGACCGCCCAGCACAGCAGTCGCCACTTCGGTTCCACAGGACATGAAGGCCTCCACAAAGTCAGAAGGCCAGGGTGCTCATCGGCTGCAGTTCAATCAGAAACATTATTGTGTGGAAGAGTTTTTACTTGGGACGCAAGTGCATCTCAAACACTGTATTCGCTGCAATTTAAATCAATAAATTACCTATCTACTTCATGCTAACTTAACAACGAAGTTGATCGAAAAAAGTATTCGACGGCCCTAAGAAAGCCTTACCTTACTTACCTTACTTATATTAAAGTACCACCTTTCTTACCTGGAAGAACAGAATCGACAACATCAAAATTGTCGAGGGTGCCCTGTCCTTGAAGCATCATCTCCTTTACCTAAATTACAACAGAACAGCGTATTAGGCATACTGGACCTTACCATGACAGTCTACATCTCGTAAACTAGGTACAGGTTGTGAGTCGCCAAGAAGGTAACAAAATATGATCAGACTGTCCTGGAAACGCTACCTATATTATCTACTTGTGCTAGCTGTTACCTGCGAGGGAGGTAGTTACCTTTCCCTATGGAAAAGGTAACTCGGTAGAAAGGTTCGGTAAGTTATAAATTATATAAGTTAGTAACTTAGAGCCTTGCCTGCGGAGGGCCCATGTGCCTTGGTCGCTCCTTCAGCAAAATCCCGTAGAACCGTTGCCGCAGAGTCTTCAGTAAGACGACATCTAAATCAATAAATAAAAGTAATTAAGTACACCATGGGTTTTTCCCTTCGTCAAAAAAGATGGTTGAAAATCGCAAATATCCGTTAAAATATCATACGTTCCAGATCAAAAACACAGTAGTTTTCTCCGAAAAATGTTATAAGGGAGCGCACATGCAGTGTCGTTATCCTTATAGGGAAAGCAGCTGCCTCAAGTCCTATAATTTGACAAAGAATATAAAGCAAAGACAAAGTTGTTTCCTCACCACATGGGTAGTCAGGATTGTCGTAAAACTGGAGATCGCCACTAGAGAATAGACAACAGCGGACGAGCACATTTCGCACGGCCTCTTGAATAACTCCCTTTCGGACTAGGGAATCAGCTGCACACAGTATATTATTCCACGGGCAGTTTTCCACCGCATGTACGAGATCTGCAAATAAAGGTTTAGGCTGTGACAAGATTCCTCAAGGGCGGTTGCGGTAACTCGTGTAAGGGTAACAAGCGGTACGACACGGTCGGACAAAACTTTACCTGCTTATTTGCGTGATTCCTAGAAATAAGCCCTTGGTTAAATGATTAAAGACGGAAAAACGTTTTGACGAAAGGAATGGTCCCAGAATGTTCTCCCGAGTACTTAGAGACCCCACACGACATACTTCGGCAACCACACAAAACTACCCCCTAAAAGGAGGTGGGGTGGATGGGGAAGCTCGGAAAAACGTTTCGACAAAATAAATTGTCTCAGAACGTTTCCCTGAGCATTTTGATACCCCATACAATGTACTTTGGAAAGTATCCAAAACTCCCCCCATAGGGGGGGGGGGGTGCGGCGAAAAATCATTTTGACCATATAAATTGCCTCAGAACGATCTCCCGATCATTTTGAGCCCCCACAACCCATATTTCGCAAACCACTCAAATCTACCCCCCTTAGGGGGTGGGGTGCTTGGATACGTTCAGAAAAACTTTTTGATACAAAAACTTGCTTCACAACGTTCGCCCGAACAGTTTGAGACCCCATAAGCCGCACCTTAAAAGCCACTCAAAATTGCCCCCCCCCTGGGGGGGGGGGAGGCTCGAAATAAGCCATATACCATTTGTGACGAGTATGGCCGTTGTCACGTGTCATATCCAGAACTACTCATATACCACAAAAAACTGAATCCACTGATTTCGCCCTTTTACAGGTCCAGGGGGGACTTCCCCCCCTTTTTTAGCGGCCAGGGAGTTATGCGGGGGTAGTGGGTGGTATCATTGGATTCGTAATTATTTGTTCTATAATTGTCTAAAATTTGATCGAAATCGTTAGAGCCGATTTTGAGCAAATATTTTTTTTCTACTTTTTGGGGGTGTTTTAGGGGGGTAACCCCCCTTAATTTTAAAGGGGGGAAACTGGGCTTCTGGATTTTTATTTCTTCCAATTTTAGAAAGGTCACTACCGATTTTGAAGAAAATCGGTTGAAAAGTGTGCCGTCCAGGTCAATGCCACATACATACATACATACATACATAGCTACATACATACGTACTGACACGGCGTACCTGACCTCTTCTAAAAATTCCTGGGGGCAAACTTTTTGTCGGATGACAAAAGTGAGTTGGTTTTCATATTCCGAAGGCATGGACGTTTCCGAAATGTATATGCAAGTTCCAATCGCTTTTGAGGTCTGGGAGCAATGACGGTTCAAAGTTGAGGTTTGCCGAAAATTGGCCCGCACGAATACAATACTTTACCTTACGTATACTCCGTATACAGGTAAAGTAAAAAAACCTTTTGGGAGACAAAGCACGTCACAACCTAAAGTCATGCCTACCCCCCAGGTGAGGAGAAAGGTCTGGGGGTATAGCCCCTCCCCCAGGTTTTTGATCCTGCTACGCCGATGGAAACTGCCTGAAGTCGAGCGGTTTTTTTTAGCTTCCCTGCCTCGAAAGAGGGATGATAAAATGTTTATCTCACCAATGAGACTTCTCACTTATAAGTAGGTCCACTTCCCAATTAAAAACTGAAAAGCTATACATATAATATAATGTCGAAAATTCGGAAAAAATACGAACCAGTATGTTTGTTCACTGCTGGCAACCTATAGGAATTGACGCTTCGCCTGAAGAGATGAGCGAGATGAGAACAACCTGACTGAGCTGCAGCGACTTCTGGGAGATCATGGGGCCTCCAGTAGTCCCTCAGATGTTTCTTCATCCACTTCACAACCTCAGGGAAAAGGAACGTCTTCGGCAGAAATTCCCTGGCCTCCAATTGATAGACGTTCGGCAAGTGCGCCAAGAGACCGAGGTGAAACTGACGAAGCATAGCTCTCTGAACAATAAAAGATACGTGTTACACACATGCAACTACAACAAAGTATAAAACAACTGTTCTAACATAGCTACCATGGCATGGTCTCAGGCCACTTCTTAACTGACTTCGGCCATCCCCCTTCAGCTTTGGTGAAACTCCTTGGCGGTTTTTCGAATTCCACAAAATATCCTTTGTGGTTGTGGAGTACAAATACTCGGGAAGGATTTTTCAGGCAAAACACACCTGCATGAGTTTGTATGTAGGTGGTTGAGAAATGACTCCTGCCATGCATTGTTCCGACATGTCAATACAAGCCTACAACCATCCCATTCGCGCTAAGATCGCTAAGTTTGGTCAAAAAGCTCCGGCTGAGCACTGCTATTTACGGTTTCTTACGGTAACCACGTCGTTTCCACAAAGTGTCGCGAAATACGGCAGCAGCCAAGGCGCCAGGCCTAACTCCTTCGCCAGATTCTCTCGCCGGTAGATGACCGTCCGTAACGTTCGAAGGTTTAAGTGCTCCGCAGAAAAGTAGTTCGGGATGCCCTCTGCAATGAGGAAGTCAGAGTCCTGGGACAGCACTCCGAAGCAGCCGTGCTCTGCGATGAACTCCATTATCTCGTCATCAGCTTCCCTCACAGTCTTTATGAACTGAAAAATTCACACAATATTTAGGTAGGTACATACCTACCTACCTGCTTTCACAACGGAGGATCTGGATTTACATCCCAGAATTCTAGTACCTACCTAGTGTATTTATAGGGTAAACGGTAAACCCACAATCCTGTTTGTCTATTTTTCTTCACTTGTTGGAAATTTTCTTGTATATTCTGATGAAATATGATATGCCTTTTTAACGTCAGAACCGAGATGACTATGTTGCGATTTTACGACCAAGCAATTTTTGTACAAAATTAATAAAATGACAGCATAGGAAACCAATTAATTTTGGACGCTAAAAGACATGCTCGGATTTCAGAACGTTTAAATTTCCAACTGTTCCCTCAAAACATGGGATAAAAATTCATTCTATTGCCATGCACATGCATGTTTCACGCGTTGTGTGTGGGGCGTCTTTGTAGGTAAGTAGCTATGTTAATCCAATAGGACCACTACCCACGCTCAGAAAACACTGAAGATTCCAGCAGGTGTAACGTGTACTTGGCCACTTATACTTACTCAAAATTCTTGTGTTCCGGGGTAAATAAATAAAGATAAAACAAATGTATTATACTTTGTCCGTGCCGATTTATTTAATATTTTCTGGTAAGTTCTGTTGCTAAATTTGGATAATTATTGTCATGATCTAAATTATTGTGTAACGCGTATGGGTTTTTATATTTATTCAATAGATTAAATGCGGACGATGGAGTAGAAATATAATGAGGAGGAACCTACCTACTCTGACCGGCTGATCGATATGACCCTGTAACCCTGATCCTGTATTTATCCCTAAATTCCCTGTGGCAAAATCTTCAATCTTCCAAAATTCTTCATCTCGGCAGCTAAGTTCTAAATTATCCTTTTGATGGCTTTTCCCTGTTTTCCCCCTTAAGAAAACTGTGGTGGCGCCTGTACAAACTTTATTCTTTATTTAGGACACCTATATCACCTATTCTTTCCCGAACTCATTTCATCCCTGAAATCATCACTATCATTAGGCTAGCTGTGGCATCCAAATTCAATTGTATCTTTATCATCCCTAGGTATACAGTTTGTTAATAAATTTCACGATACAGGTAACCAACATGTCCATATAGAACAGATACTAAGTACCTACCTGCCAAGATGACTTACTTACGCTGATTTGAGCGGCCTTCAGCTGGCTGAGAAGGTAGATCTCCACATGCCGCAATGGATAATGCTCCAGGCCAACGGGATCTTCACCGCGAGACAGGCAGGCCATAATTTCATTCTTTTTTTTAAGTTCTTTATTCCTTCGATTGGCATAAAGGTCAATACGATCGTCAGGAGGAGATCCATCAAAGAACAATACACACTCTATGTCTCTTTCCTTCAGAGTTTTCAACATTTCGATGAATGCATGGACGCACTCTTTCAACTGGCCACAGCCAAACATAGGAAACTGTACGGCTTTTTTATAGATATGTGTCATGGACGCAGAAGTATCGACGACTAACAGCGGTGTCCGTCCTGTCCTTCGCCTGAAAATATTCAACAGGTAAATGAAATTCTTATTTGTGTGCTTCCCCATATTAGTCAAACCACAAGTTTACGTTTTACGTTTAGGTACTATAAGCTTCTGGCTTCAACTATAGGTAGGTACCTACTGTAAGTAGCAGGTCTACCTACTGACAAATTCCCCGAATTTCAATGGGATATCATTGTCCTCAGGACTGTTCGCAACCAACCTGTAATGCTCAGCAGCATCTTCAATTGATACCGGACAAACAACCGTCTTGCATTCAACTTCTGCAAAACTTTGTAACCCGATAACGCCCATTCTGGTCAAAGGCAAATCAGCAAAACATTTGAATGTCAGTGCACTGAAACAAAACTGGACATTCAGATACTAAGCAGGCACCTATAAGGTAGGTAGGTAATAGGTAAGTACCTGTATAGGTACCTACCTACTAAGATTAGTAAGTAGGTACCTATAGGCACCTAGGTAAGAAGGAGCCTGTATAGGAACTAATAGATTCAGCAAGAATTGAGGAAACTGGTAACCAAATAATATAGGTACCTACTCATCGCAATTCCCGGTGCACCAAGCGGCAGAATGAGCCGCCGCTAGAGGTAAATCATTATGGAAAATAAAAAATTCGAACCCCATCCGCCAGTCAACGCACCAAAAAATCTGTTATTGCCTCATTGGGAACAAGTAAGAAGTACATTCCGAAGTAGTCGCAGTGTCGTGCGACAATCGGAAGCAAGTATCGGCGGAAGTGCGATGAGTACACCGTACACCTTATCCCGTGATTTTTTCAGAGCAGTGAAGAAGCAGTTACAGGACCTATATGTCATGAATCTACCTAATTGCCTACCTTTTCTCGTATCTACTTACCATTCCTCATTGTATTGTAATGTCAATGTCTTATCAACCCCTATTCTTGGCTCGTAGGTACCTACCTACCGTTATACCCTCAGACAGTCACGTAGCCGCAACAGTTATAGTTTGAGCAAATTAATGGCAATAACAAACTGACCCAAAACTTTAATTAACTTTCGTACAATTTGCTTTGAATTTATTCTGTTTTATGCCAAACTGAAAGAGTGAAAGAAAACGAAAAGCAAGCCTGCCGACGCGCGACGCACAGAAAAATACGTAGATAGTAACAGGATATGACACAAATTTTGAAGCATACACCTACCACGCCGTGTCACAATATTTTATTTGAATTTTGGCGGGAATATTTTCTATTGAATTTTTAATTCTCCTAAAACCTAGAAGGCTAATGTTTTATAGTACCTACCTATACGGAACTTAGAAAAAAGATTTATATACCTACCTAGGTAGGTAGGTAGGTACCTACCTATATGGTAAAGAACCTATAGATATATAAGTAAGGTAGGTACCTAGATAAAAATAAATTGGCTGTTATGGCAAGTGATCTCATCTCATAGGTAGGTAGGTGGATCAAAAATATATCAGCCCTCTCGAAATCAAACTAAATCATTGCAAAGGCACCTACGAACCAGCTGGGGGAAAGCTCTACTATCGAGAGGCGATTCAGACCAGTCACGGATGGTAGGAGCGTACATCACACTATTAGGCTCTCTGCTGGCAATATAGGTGTTCTCCTAGGAGTTGAAAGGCTGGGTCCGTGCCTGCGTTAAGCCTGGGGTAAGTACCTAAGTAGAGCGGGAATGGCGAGATGCGTGCTAATCAGGTTAACGCGAGATTAACACTGGGCGGTTAACGCGGCAGTCCCGAGCTCTGCTTATTGACACCTCGTTCTGCTTGCATAGCCTAATTGCTCGTTAATCAGGTACAGATACCTAGCACCTCTCCCACGCTCCTCAAAGGTACGCCCGAGCTGGCCGAATTTTACTTTTCACCTCTGGCGATCAATGAAACATATTGAGGAGGTCTCAGAATAACTGGCTAGGATTCAAACCTCCAGTAGGTACCTGTAACCTACCTACTTATTTCCTCTTCCCCTGGTATCACATACCAACCAATCAATACCTACCTAATTAGGATGTTTCAGCTTTGAACAGTTTCCTTACCTCCTGAATTTGTTTTCCCTCATCTTCCTCATTCAAGCCAGGAAAAAACGAAATAGGCAACGTTTAAAATTGTTTAATAATAATTATTGTGTGAACGAAACTCCACCCTGTTTACGAGATTGTGTAATAGTTGTACATTTGTAAATGTACAACACCATCTAAGTAGGTACCTACTATTGTACACCTACATGTACAAGACGGTCTAAGTAGGTAATATTGTACAATAATCTTCAATCATAACATCAATAAAAATTTGAAACACTCTGCAATGCCAAAAAATCACAACTTTCTCTACGGCTCCGAAATAGGTACCTCCGGTTCAGCCAGGCGACTAAGACGGGAGTATACCCAGTGACGTCACATGACCTTGAATTTTGCGTTTACGATTATCAAACAATACTTAATTTTCCAAAAAGAAAAAAATTGTTGCTCTTGAAAATGTGTGTGGTTTTTTTTTTATGACAGTTGGTGGATAAGTGGTAATAGCAGAACGTTTTTTAATATCTTTCCAAAGAAACTAGGTATTGAACATTTTTTGTTCTGAAACATAATATCATACATTTTACAGAACAGAAGTCGGTAGCTCGCTATTTTTCTGCCAAATAATCGGCTGTTAGTTAAGTAGGTAAGTTCTGCTGATGTTGAAAATATACCTATTGTATTCAGAACAAAAAAAAAATAGGTAAGTACCACCAGTTGCATTGAAATTGTGTAAACCCTCTGGACTGAATATTAACTGTAACTGGAGCCGTAGTACTTAATTAAAATAAGGAATAAAGAAACCAAGACAAGTCTTTTAACTAATCAACTATGAAAGACTAACAACATAAACAATTTGGCACTACCTATACTACAACCAAACTTTGTTTCCTACTCTAGTTAGGTATAATTAACTTAATAACTTAATACCTTCTGTATTACATGACTAATTGACTAATATGTGGCAAGGTTTGATTAATAAAAGTTAGATGACCTACATATACATAGGTACCTATCAAAACGCTGTAGACAATTTGCTGTTTGTTGCCGTTTTTTAATGACAATCTTCTTGTTTGTGTTCCAAAATACCCAAGCTGTGGTTTTGTCAATAAAAAAAAAAATTGTAGAAAATTACTCGATCGCAAAATTTTTTATGTTTAAAAGAAGAATTATACTTCAGAACAATAAATATCGAACAGTTTCTAATAGTGCCATAAAAAAACGTGAACCGGTAGCATTAAGTATATCTTCAGTCTTAAGGCCACCTTACACGATATACAAAACATGGGAAAGTTTACTGTCAGTTAAGTTGAAGAACTGAAAAAGCTTAAGGAAATACCTGGTAGGTAAGTTCCCCAGCTAAACTGCTCAACTAACCCTGGTTTAGAATACCGGGTAACAAGCCCTTAAGAGTTAAGTTAGTTAACCTCGGTTAAACACCAACAAAAATCCTGTTTGTTTATATCTTTCCGACCACTTTTTGCGGGAAGTTCTGATGTATAACGTGTCTTTTTAACTTCATAAAACTTTGTTGTAATTTTACGACGGTGTAATTTCAGACCATTTACATATACAACAGTTTTCCTAAGACAATTGTCGCAAAAAATGAAAACAAATAGCAAGTTGAGAAATTGAGCGTTAGAACCGTGTTTCAAAGACATGGCGGCATATGGACACTGGCCGTAACAAAAAGCGTTAAAACCGAATATTGCGTTGACTGAGGTTGGCAAGTAGGTACCTACTCCTCACGGCCATAAGGCTCACATACAATCTGGGCCATAGAGGCGAATGCTGCGAACCAACACCTCTCCGGTAGACCTGATAGTGTGTGGGTAGCCTTAACCAGTCAAACTTAACCATAAGATTTACGTTATATTTAGCTTATGAGGAAGAGGCAAACCTTTCTCTAAGCCTTGCGATAAGCTAAACCTGGAATATTTAAACAATAATTTATCTTATCGTTAAGCTGGACTGGTAAAGCTACCCTTAACTTAAAATGAAATCACAATGAATCACCGAATTGTTCAGATAAATACTGAATATAAAGCAGGACGATATAGGAAAGGTAGTACAAGACAAAAGGTGGATTTCACAAGTGTCTAATGTCAACTTTAGTGTCTGACTATAGCGTGGCATCTATTTTCGGAAAGACAGCGCTAAAGAGAACTTTTAAGGATCACTTAAGACGACTTTAGTAACTTGTGAGAGCCAGTCTTACCATTAAAGTGCAATAGGTACCTTTTTGTGCCTACATACTTATAGATGAATTCTAAAAAATAGTGAGACCCGTAATTTTTATTTAGGTGCAATCCTTCGTGTCTTAAGGGTGTTTGAAAGTCACCACTACCAAAACAAACATTAAAAATTTATTTTTTTAAAAGTCAAGGGCCCACAGGTGCTTACAGCCCTTGGCTCGAAGGCAAAGATGTTAATTAAACAAACTGATTGTTGCCCGAAGCCAAATGAATATTTGGTGTGACATCCATGCTACCAACACAAAATTGCTGCTACCGGGATTCGAACCCAGGACCTTATAGACGTGCGAGTCTAGTGTTTTCCCTCTAGACCACAGCGAGGCCGATTCGTTTATTTGTAAATTGTCCATTATAGGTAAGAAAATAAGTTATGGACGGTTTTCTTAGTTTTTCGTTACTTCATAATGAAGTAGCTACCTTGAGACCTCTGAAGGCGGTATGAATAATATAAAAAAATGCAACAGAGAAGCTTTGCAATATTTGGCTTGTAAAAAGAGAAACAGCAAAAGAGAGGTTTCCCTATCCTAGTGACTTTCGAACACCCTTAAGAATCTAACCAGGAATCTAGGTAGGTACTTAGTCTCTATTGAAAATTTTATACTTATGGACAAAAAGTAGTTCAGTACAAATACTTAAAGGGTTTCCACTGTCTTAAGGGTGGTTTCAGTGAACTTCAGTTATTTTACTGAAAGTTAAAACGATGTTTAGTTTACACTGACTATCACTTATGACGGAATATATACATTTGCTGTTTGTTTACATTTTTTCCATTAATTTTTTGAGGATAATGTTGGATATTTAAATGTTCTGAAATATAATACGTCTTCTTCACGTCAGAAATCAAGTACCCATCTTGAGTTTTTACGATCAAGTGATTTTTGTCATTAAAACATTTGTCTGAAATAACTTGATCGTAAAATCACAACATAGCCAGTTAATTTCTGAAGTTACAAATTATAATTGTCCAACAATGACCTCAAAATATTGTTGGAAAACGTAAACAAATAGCAAATGTAAGTATATTCCGTCTCAACCGCCCTTATAAACGCAAAATTCCATTCAAAATACAGAAAAGGTAAATTTCTGGCAAAAAACACTCAAAATTTGGTTCCCAATTTTTGGACTCTCCATACGGGGTACATTCAGAAAGTTCTGGAATTGTTTAGTTTCGTTTTTTTGTGCTTGTTCGTACAGTGCGGTCTGTTGAATTTTTTGCATCCCTATTTTTTAGGATACTGCAGGATATTTATTTGTTCTGAAATATAATATGTCACCTTAACGTTAGTCAAAAATCACTCGAACCTAAAATCACAACTTACCTAACTAGTTTCTGACGTAAAAAATCACATTATATTTCAGAATGGGACACAAGAAGTCAACAAAGAACATTCCGTGAACAAACATAATTGCAATAATAGCTTATTGGTCTCAAGATCAAGGCCTAGGGGACGGAGCAGCAGGTCCGAATACATCCAGTGGCGGTGCGTTGCCCAGTGGCGGCGTGTTGGTCTGCTTGTCCGGGGGGGCAGGGGGAGCAGACGAGGGCGGGAGAGGCGGAGTCGTGGCTTTAGAACACAGTCCCCCCTCCAGCGTCTTAAGACGAGCCGTTACATTCTGGTTCATCTCTTCCAGACTCTCCACGGCTTTCTGTTAAAAAAATAAGTATTTAGTACAGGTGTGATGGGAGATGGGACAAACCCAGCAGCACGATGGGGACCTACAGTGTTACGTGGGTTCCGAACCACCGCAGCCTCGATATACACTTCACTTGCTATGCTGGACATAGGTAAATGCCGATTAGAAAAACTTTGACAGGATCGGGATCGAACCGGTGTGATGTGACTTACATGGTCCCTAGCCTGATCATCAGCTGTCCACTGCAGCTTGTTAGTCAGGGTAACCGGTGTGATGTGACTTACATGGTCCCTAGCCTGATCATCAGCTGTCCACTGCAGCTTGTTAGTCAGGGTAACCGGTGTGATGTGACTTACATGGTCCCTAGCCTGATCATCAGCTGTCCACTGCAGCTTGTTAGTCAGGGTAACCGGTGTGATGTGACTTACATGGTCCCTAGCCTGATCATCAGCTGTCCACTGCAGCTTGTTAGTCAGGGTAACCGGTGTGATGTGACTTACATGGTCCCTAGCCTGATCATCAGCTGTCCACTGCAGCTTGTTAGTCAGGGTAACCGGTGTGATGTGACTTACATGGTCCCTAGCCTGATCATCAGCTGTCCACTGCAGCTTGTTAGTCAGGGTAACATTGACCGCCGTCAAGTTTGCGGCAATCTGTGCCATGGCAGCCATGACAGCTTCTCGCTGCGCCGCCAGATCGGCGGCCGACACGCCGCCCCTGCCTGCCGACAGCCCGGCGGCTAGCCCAGCTACCTGTGTCAAAGCTGACGTCACGTTGCTCGATAGTGAGGTCACAACTCCTTCCGTGTGTGTTGCTTGCTCCTGTAGCACAAAAAAATATTTCTATAAAGATTGTCGACACACAGCTGTTTGATGACGTTTTTTAATGACTCATAATATGTCTATTTTTTTTCGGAATGCATAGTACACCAACCATTTAATTGTAGTTACGAATTAAACAATAAAGTGAATACAATAATCCAGAACAAATAAATATCCAACAAAACAAAACAAAACAAAAATTTGTTTGAAGAAAGAGCGGGAGAGGGAGGATCTGTGGCGAAGGAATCCATCACATTCTTGGCAGCTTTCATTCCTTAAATAAAATTGAAAACTAACTGAACTTCATCATCCTCTTGATAATCGCTGACCATGCAGATGCTCCTATAAAAACCCCGCACCATCTTCAATATCAACCACCTCCTCCCGCCAAGGGCGCCTGGTTCCCCGAATACAATGGCTCGCCGCACGCAAAACAGCCATGGTCACTCGAACGCGGACATAGGCAGCCACATGACTTCTTGGTCTTCGCCATTTATTAACCAACTGATGTACAAGAATTTTGAGGAAAGCCTTCATTTCTGCCCCAGGGAGACCATCAGCGGATACAACCAAAGGGGTATGTCTATTTAATATGTCTATTTAACGTCAGAAACTATTATGTAGTTGACAGTTAAAACCAAAAATTTTAAAACTTTACTTTGCCATTAAAAGTCCACTAGAAATTGTTAAGACGGTGAAAGGAACTAATTTTTCTTAAGGGTCCGCTATACCTGACGGTGCATTTTTTGCCGCCCATAAGATTAACATTGCGAGCGGCGATTCATTTTCAAGGTTTACCCTTGGTTGGAAAGACACAAAATTTTGCCTGTACCTAGCCGTAACAATGTTCTAGGGAGTGTTCGAAGCAGATTTCCCATTTGTTTACTGGTTTTCGAGATACAGCACTTTTCTTGAGGTATGCGATGCTAGCATTTGCAAAACAGTTGCAATAAAAGAAACCAGTGAGAAATTGGGAAATCTGCTTCGAACACTCCCTAGAACATTGTTATAGGGCTAGGTACAGGCAAAATTTTGTGTCTTTCCAACCAAGGGTAAACCTTGAAAATGAATCGCCGCTCGCAATGTTAATCTTATGGGCGGCAAAAAATGCACCGTCAGGTATAGCGTCCTCTTAACGCGAGGATAAAGCTAATTTTCTAAGGAATTTATAGGGAAGTTTAGAGCTTTAGGGGACACACTCTAAGTACTGAATCGAAACAGCAGAATTATGTACTACATAACCATAACTTTATGACAACAAATCAATGTTTATAAATTGGTAAACGAAAAGGCAGAGTGTAGAGTCCTCTTAGCAAATAAATGCCTACCTTAAGAGCCGCGGCAGTCGTTTCCAGGTCCTGTATCTTGCTCCCGAATCTGGCAACGCTATCTGACAAGTCCTTGACTAGTCGGGGATCGTTCACCAGGTTGGGAGAATTTTTGAGCTGCTGCTGGACGGCAGACAGGGCAGCGCGCACATCCGACAGGTTTGCAGAGAAATTCCCCAGCAGCAAGGAGAACCCCGCCAATTTGGTCAGAATGACGCTCTGATTGTTGTGCAGCTCGCGGGAGAGGGAATGGCATTCTTGTAGAGCGTCTGGGACTCCCTGGTGCGCAGCCACCACTAAACATAAGCAAATGAGTCAGAATCACGTACTGATTGATAAACTGGACAGAATCACGCTCAAGTGCTGTCAGAATGGTAATAAAATTAGTTCATAATGGCTACCCAGGTTTGATTCACGGACGGAATTGCAGACAAATAAAGTTCGTTATCTTCCGTAGTTGAAAACTTTCTCTTGTCGTTAAAAGTCCACTATGATAAGGGTGCTATCGGGAGGATAACGCTAGAGTGAAGTTTTAGCGGACACTATATAGTAGACTTTAGTAACTGGTGAAATACGTCCTTAGACGTCTTGGGTGGAGGTTCAAAATTATGTTCGAGTTTCTTTCATTATTTTCCATGTAGGTACCTATTTAAGGTACCCAGTTACCCAGTCATCCCAGGATGAAGGAAAGGATGGTAGCTTTTGGAGGGTACCCGCCACGCGAGATCAACAGCACATTTCGTGGACATTTAGGGAGTTTTTAGCACACCCAGGTACCTTGGTTCAGATCGGAGCGTAGCGACGTGACCTGCTGTCGGACGTCAATGAAGAGCCACATGACAGTGGTGGTAGCGACAGCGCAAGTCAACACGAGAAGCGCGCAGCAGGCGCGTCCTAACGCCACGCACATGCGGCGCCGCGCCACCCCACGCCTACGCAATCATCAACAATCACCAGTGTTAACGGGGCTTTACCATGTGGTGATGAACACTCCCGAACAAACCAATCCTTCTGCAGTTTTTCCACAGTATGGCCATCATCACTCCCTGGGAGAACTTTAGCTCAATCCCAGGAGGTGTATTCCCTTTCTCGAACGCCAGCAAACCCACCCAACTAACACCTTCAAAATTTATTGTAAGAAGATAAGGCACGCCATGATGCAATATACGGAGAACAGTTCTTCTTACAATAAATTTTGAAGGTGTTAGTTGGGTGGGTTTGCTGGCGTTCGAGAAAGGGAATACACCTCCTGGTGTGGGTTCTATAGCCATGGGAAGTACTCCCGAGAGGAATTGGTTATCTAAGGTAAGTGTTCAAGCGCCCTAGACAGGTGGGGACCAACGATTCTGATATTTAACCAATTTATCTATTCGAAGGAAATAGGAATCAGATGCAGCCTACTTTTTTCAGCTTCAGCCGCAGGCATAACTCAAAATTTGGGCTGAGCATACCCTCTGCGTCGGCAGCGTACAGCAGCAGCAGCAGCTCCTCCACTGGCGGTCCACTCGTCCGAAGAGTCAGTGAGAAGGTGTTCGTGAGTAGAGGACGACGTCCTCTTCGAGACGGTGTGGGCCACCAGGGCATCCAGCTCCTTCCGCTTCTTCATCTTCTTGCCACCGCTGGTAGCGCCGCCAGCGCTAGCGCTACCGCTACCGCGCAGTGACCCCGCTACACCGCCCTCCATCCACACGCCAGGGATTATCACCACGGTTCGATGCTAGCGAAGTTCTTTGTCATTTATAACTGGTACTGAAAACTGCGGAATTTGCATTGTGTCAAAGAAAGATACTCGAACATGATCGGGCAGCTCTCCGCTTAGCTCTAAACGCTCAGCGAATGCTGTCGCTCTTAAGGGCCACCATACATTCTCGACGAACTCCACCTAAAACTTTTTTTAGTTTTTTGATCCCACCCTTCATGGGTACAGGGGGTTGAAAAAACAGAAGTTGGCAAACAAAAAATTAATAACTTGTGTCGTAGAGGTTGTAGAGGTGGTATCAAGTTATTTCTTTTAGTTATGAATTTGCTAGAATATTACCTACAACTTTTCTTTGAAAACGTTTTTCGTCAGACGTACCTACCGTTTAGGCAGGGGGTGGGGGACTGGATTTTCACAAGTCATAAATCCCTTATTTGATGAGGTATCGACTTTTTCTTTTTGAATTGAGTTTATATTAAGATTATCTACAACTTTTATCTGAAAAAGTTTTTTGTAAAATCACTTTCATTTTCTGTCAACGGGTGAAATTTCAAAACACGATATCTCCGCTGTTTGTGGAAGGAATGGATCACGATTCACGATCACTGAAAATCTTCTTAACCGTCATTATAAATGCTTTCAGACTGCAATTAGTGGATGGAAGTAAACTTCGAAATCTATCAACGTCTTTCGGGGTTGCCGAAAGGGATTTTTAGTGGCATTGTCTAGGTTAGGTAAGACTGGTAATACAATAAACAGTACCTACGCTCCGAAATACAATGCTCACTCTCTTAAAGTCTACAACAAGCAAATACTAAATACCTATACTAAGTGTATGGTCCTATATCCACAGTGCTCCTTACAACTCTCTACAACGAGATGAAAAACAGGCCTCTCAATAGCAGGCGTTTCAATCCATAAAGCCACCAAATGCCTCATGTCTAAACGTGGTCATACGCCTTTGTAAACAAAATAAAGAGCTACTAAAAAATAACTCCTAAATGCCTAACTTCCGATTCGTTGATCCGGTGACCCCGCGCTCCAGGAGGAATTCGTCCAGCGATACTTATACAAGAGCGCCAAGACGAATTCGTCAGTGAGCGAGAAATCAAGCTTCACCCCGATGCCGACCAGTTCCGGGTTCCGGGGCTGGTGATGCGTTCAGTGGGAGCTCTTCTGGAGAGCGGTGCCGAAAAGCGGGAATAGCCGTGGTATTAGCAACCTACTTCTTTCGTTTAGAATTAACAATGAGTTAAATTGGAAAATAGTAATCTAGTTTCTGAAGTAGAAAAATTCCTTTCGGCAGGTCCCAAGGCCGTGCCTAGAAAAATATTTCGGGGGGGGGGGGGGGGGTTAGGTGCCTAGGTAGCACGAGATCATACGTCTTTGTAAACAAAAAAAGAGCTACTCAGAAATTACTCCTGAATGGCTAACTTCCGATTCGTTGATCCAGTGACCCCGCGCTCCAGATGAAACACAACCCGCGCAGCTTCAACAAGTACGCAACGTCATGTTTCATCTTGAGCGAGAAATCAAGCTTCACCCCGATGCCTATCAGTTCCGGGGCTGGTGATGCGTCCAGTGGGGGCTCTTCTGGCGGGCGGTGCTGCAAAGCACGGCTGTGGACGGCGGCTTCAACGCGGTAAGTATTAGCTGCCTACTGCCTTCGTTTAGATTTCAGATAGTCATCTAGTTTTTGAAGTTGAAAAATCCATGTCGGCAAGCCCAAAAGGCAGTTCGAATTTTATTTTCACCCACTAAGTGCAGCCTAAAATCATTTATAATGACGCTTAAAAAGATTTTCAGTTGATCACGATAAATTCTTTTCATAAACAACAGAGATATCGCGTTTTGAAATTTCATCCCTTAACAGAAAATGAAAAACGGACGAAAAACTTTTTCAGACAAAAGTTGTAGACAATATTTCGGCAAATTCATAACAAAAAGAAAGAACTCTCGATACCACCTCTAGGATAGAAGTTATTAATTTTTGTTCGTCAACCCCTGTTTCTTCAACCCTTTTAGTCCGTTATATTTTACTAATTAGTCACAACCAAAAATGTTGCAGAAATACGTTTTGTAGAGTGATTACAAGAAAGTGAAATAATAATTATAATGATATTAATATTTATATGTATATGAACTTTAGGGCTGATGGTGGCTTTGGGATCCAGGGGCCATGAAACGAAGAACTGTGAAGACATTTTTCAAAAGAAGTGAGACTACTGGTACGACACCAATAGGTACTATTTCACTCACTTTGAATCACACTCTATACCGAACTCTCCTTAGAGCGAGCAAATGTAAATGATCATTACAGAGAAACTACTGCAACTTCACACGCGGGAAAACAGAAAAAACGCAAAGCAGCGATTCAGCTTCCAGGTTACAGGTTTTTGTGCATTTACCTTCACTCGGGTAGTTAGCAGACTACATTAGGCGGCAGTCACCAGGCATGAGAACGCCTATAAGGCCCAAACCATGTGACATGTGACACAGGTCCAGCCAAGCGTGACCTTATATTCTGTACCTGCACAAACACTCCAAAAACAACTACCAATTCGATTTTTACCGTGCGATAGCTGGAATTTAACTGGAGTTTAATGATAACCAATTATGGTGGAACGCACCCTAAGACAGAGCCCACGCAGAAACTAATTTCTGCTGGCCCACTTTTTACTGCATGTGTCACGGTGAGATTTTTTTTTCTTTTCAGGAAATTGTCCGTCGGACCGTAATTGACCTATAACACCGAAGTAGACCGATTTTGATGAAAGCTCTAATGACCACCATAGCGAGCGCTGCCGCTACCGCGCAGTGACCCCGCTATCCCGCCCTCCATCCACACGCCAGGGATTATCACCACGGTTCGATGCTAGCGAAGTTCTTTGTCATTTATAACTGGTACTGAAAACTGCGGAATTGGAACTGTGTCAAAGAAAGATACTCGAACATGATCGGGCAGCTCTCCGCTTAGCTCTAAACGCTCAGCGAATGCTGTCGCTCGTAAGGGCCACCATACATTCTCGACGAACTCCACCTAAAACTTTTTTTAGTTTTTTGATCCCATCCTTCATGGGTACAGGGGGTTGAAAAAACAAAAATCACGTTCATTTTCTGTCAACGGGTGAAATTTCAAAACACGATATCTCCGCTGTTTATGGAAGGAATGGACCACGATTCACGAACACTGAAAATCTTCTTAACCGTCATTATAAATGATTTCAGACTGCAATTAGTGGATGGAAGTAAACTTCGAAATCTACCTACGTCTTCCCGGGCTGCCAAAAGGGATTTTTAGTGGCATTGTCTATAGGTTAGGTAAGACTGGTAATATAATAAACAGTACCTACGCTCCGAAATACAATGCTCACTCTCTTAAAGTCTACAACATGCAAATACTATATACCTATACTAAGTATATGGTCCTATATCCACAGTGCTCCTTACAACTCCCTACAACGAGATGAAAAACAGGCCTCTCTCAATAGCGAGCGTTTCAATCCATAAAGCCACAAAATGCCTCATGTCTAACCGGGGTCATACGTCTTTGTAAACAAAATAAAGAGCTACTAAAAAATAACTCCTAAATGCCTAACTTCCGATTCGTTGATCCAGTGACCCCGCGCTCCAGATAGAACACATCCCGCGCAGCTTCAACAAGGGCGCAATAAATATGTTCTACCATGAGCGAGAAATCAAGCTTCACCCCGATGCCGATCAGTTCCGGGGCTGGTGATGCGTCCAGTGGGAGCTCTTCTGGCGAGCGGTGCTGCAAAGCGTGAAGACGGCGGGAATAACCGCGGTATTAGCTACCTACTGCTTTCGTTTAGATTTAACAATGAGTTAAATTGGAAAATAGTAATCGTATCGTAATCGAAAATAGTAGAAAAAGTTAGATTTCGTATTTTAATTCCACCCACTAAGTGCAGCCTAAAACCGTTTATATGACGGTTAAGTAGATTTTCAGTTGATCGCAATCCATCCTTTTCATAAACAACGGAGATATCGCGTTTTGAAATTTCACCTCCTAACAGAAAATGAAAGTTATTTTTAAAAAAACGTTAACCTCAAAACAACAAGAACAGAGGTTACGACAATGGTCGCACAAACTTTCTCGTCCTATTGGTTTCAAGGCCCTTGGAGAAACTTTTACGAGGTAGAATATTAGGGAAGTGTTGTGATCGTGCAGAAAATCGATTTCGAGATTTTCATTTCAAAGCGCCCATAAGTAAGAGGTCTCACACCAAAAAGAGTTTAAAAGGGTTGTATGAAAATCTGTGTGTCTAAGTATGACCGTGTGTACCTATGTATGTACGGGGAGCCAGGTGCCAAACCGTAGGGTCGATTTTGTTCAAATTTGGTACACGGATGGGGAAAAATAATGAGCAGACTCAGTTTTTTCCGATTTCCCATTGGTAAAAAATGGGGGCACAGCCACCCAAAAAACCTAAAAAAAATCAGGGTTTTTAATTTTTTCTCATAAACGGCGCTTACGATTCCGTTCTTTTTCTCAGGGGTAACAGTGCATACTATGGGTAAAAATACCCCATTAGCGGCATATCTGGGAGGCTTCCTCAGGCAAGTTATGTCGTCAATAAATTATCAAGGCATTTCCAACACCCCCAACCTGGGATGAGTTTTTAAAGGTTTGTAAAGTATGTCATGTGGGTACTCAAAATACTCGAAGAGACTTCCTCAGGCTAATTATCTCGTCTAAAAGATTCTCAGATTGCCTTGACATCAATAGGTTGGGAAAGTTTGTGCGACCCCTTGTGTCCGAGAAAGATACTCAACGATGATCTATAGCAGCTCTCCAATTAGCACTTAGCTCTATGAGCCTACAGTTTTAGGAGGGATCCGAGCCACCAAAGCCTCGATATAACGAGATCATACGTTCTTGTAAACCAAATAAAGAGCTACTCAGAAATAACTCCTGAATGGCTAACTTCTGATTCGTTGATCCAGTGACCCCGCGCTCCAGATGGAACACAACCCGCGCAGCTTCAACAAGGGCGCAATATTATGTATCATCTTGAGCGAGAAATCAAGCTTCACCCCGATGCCGATCAGTTCCGGGGCTGGTGATGCGTCCAGTGGGGGCTCTTCTGGCGGGCGGTGCTGCAAAGCGCGGCTGTGGACGGCGGCTTCAACGCGGTAAGTATTAGCGAGAAAGTAAAAACGGACGAAAAACTTTTTGTAGACAATATTTCGGCAAATTCATAACAAAAAGAAAGAACTCTCGATACCACCTCTAGGATAGAAGTTATTAGTTTTTGTTCGTCAACCCCTGTTTTTTTCAACCCTTTTAGTCCGTTATATTTTACTAATTAGTCACAACCAAAAATGTTGCAGAAATACGTTTTGTAGAGTGATCACAAAAAAGTGAAATAATAATTATAATGATATTAATATTTATATGTATATAAACTCTAGGGCTGATGGTGGTTTTAGGATACAGGGGCCATGAAACGAAGAACTGTGAAGAAATCTTTCAAAAGAAGTGAGACTACTGGTACGACACCAATAGGTACTATTTCACTCACTTTGATTCCCACTCTATACCGAATTCTCCTTAGAGCGAGGAAATGTAAATGATCATTACAAAGAAACTACTGCAACTTCACATGCGGGAAAACAGAAAAAACGCAAAGCAGCGATTCACCTTCCAGGTTACAGGTTTTTGTGCGTTTACCTTCACTCGGCTAGTTAGCAGACTACATTAGGCGGCAGTCACCAGGCATGAGAACGCCTATAAGGCCCAAACCATGTGACATGTGACACAGGCCCAGCCAAGCGTGACCTTATATTCTGTACCTGCACAAACACTCAGAAAACAACTACCAATTCGATTTTTACCGTGCGATAGCTGGAATTTAACTGGAGTTTAATGTTAACCAATTATGGTGGAACGCACCCTAAGACAGAGCCCATGCAGAAACTAATTTCTGCTGGCCCACTTTTTACTATGTCACGGTGAGATTTTTTTTTCTTTTCAGGAAATTGTCCGTCGGACCGAAGTAGACCGATCTTGATGAAAGCTCGAATGACCACTCTTAAAATTATTTTTCGGTGACAGTTCACGTAACGGAACGCAATGGACGGAAATTTTTTAGCTGTATAAATGGCTTACTAGTTACAGCTGCAAAATTAAATGGCCAAATTTTCAACAAAAAAACTAGCCATGGGTTCTGACTTCTGCAGAGTAGGTATCTTAGATACAGCAACCCATACCTACCTAGGTATGTACACTCGCACTGTAAATGAGAGCATCCTTATCTATAACAAGACACGTAGCACAAGCACAGGCCTACAGCCACAGCTACAGCCTTCTTATCACGTACACGGTCCGTATTACACTATCTACCTCCTAAACCATCTTTCCATAGTATCGGACGACTACCTACAGTCACAGATACCGATCTTTCACAATTCATCAATTTTCACTGCTAATTTCGAAGAAACTATTGCGATCGTCCAGTCGAAAGAAGTTGTACAAAATGTTTTCCCTAGGGGTTCACTACTCCCGGAATCTCGTTGGGAATCTTTATGAAATCTCAGGGAATCTTGGAAATTTCAGGAGTAGTTAACCCTTCGGGATGCATCTTTCCACGAATCTTGGGAAATCTTTGGAAATCTTCATGCAATCTCAAGCAATCTCTGGAGTGGTTACCCCTCCTGTTTTCCTTTATAATTATGTTGGCCAATCCCGTGGACCGGGGGGGGGGGGGGGGGGGGGTGTCTGTGTGGTATGGACTCTATGTGCTATCAAGCGCCCCAGACAGACTTCGGTGAAGACTTACATTTCTATCACGAGTCTGGCATGAAACCACTATAGGCCGCGGGTTGTACCTTCATCGTTTTACAACATGTTTTTGAGAATTAAAACTTTCAAAATGGCCACCGCTTTCAAGGAAACGCGACATCCACACGGGGGTGAGAGTGGTGACTGATGGAACAAAGCGAGGGGTGAGGGGCGCACCGCGCAGACTCCACCGTCCTATCGACCCTTACAAGACAGCAGCCTTAGGGGAGAAACAGCTCAACTACCCTTAACATAATACAATGCATTCATACACCCGAATGAAAACCCTAGAAGGGCCAAGGCCTCGTGACCTCTGTACACAAGCGAGTGATTTCGTCAGAATCGCGCCTTTTCCCCAGCCGATGAAGGCCAGGAACACCATGATACCCTATAGGAAAAATCTGGACAAGTGGGGACTAGATCGTGGGTCTTTTTTTGGACAGTAACAAATTTGAGCTAAGTCGGTTCAACGGTTAGTTGCGCTACCGATAAAAGTATGGCCGTACAGACGGACGGACATTTTGTGTCAGCTCGGGCTGGGAAACCAAAAATCTCACCATCCAAATTGTCTGCAACCCTCTATGGTGCTCGCTAGATGGAGCGCAATGTCTCTTTTATATATATAAAATTGCTAAGTCAGTTAAACAATAACTTCAAGAGTCAGTGACGCTAAGTTACCAGTTGCACTCACATCTCTTTGTCTCCCGCGCATCTCGGTGCCTTCTTTGCGGTGTTCCACCGTGCTCAACCTCATCAACTCATACTTCTCTTCTCATTTCTGGATCGGATATACATCGCCTCATTCCCAAACTGTATGTTTTATGTCTATCCCTCATTATTATCGTTAATTTACCTATTTTTAATCCTTTGGCCTGACTCCTTTCCGAGGCTCTGTTTGCGAGTTTACGCCTCCTAAACGTCAATGGTAAGTTAACTTCTTTCTCACGTGATCAGTGAGTGGTCCTTCGAACGTATCCCCCACATTTGGTCACTTCGAACCGCGATTGAATCAGTAATTTTTGTAATTTTTTGTATGGAATCTCGGCCCATCTTGTGTTGTATGGCAAGCCATCAGGATCGTGGCTGTCTCACGCTTATCTCTGTTATTGGCGAGGTGCCAATACCTACCATCATCATTTCTGTCTATTGTCAGTGCATGCCTAGTGCAAGTGCATGTATTTTATTCATACCTACTTAGTTTTACTTGGGGTAATTACTAAGCTCGTTCATTAATTAATTAAAAGTAATTAATTAATGCTCCTTATCTTTAATCATTATTTTCTTAAGCATGTTATTTTAAGTAACTAATCACTAATCATGTCATCGGAAAGCCGTTGTCTTGTAGAACAAAGACAAAATCTCTTGCAGAAAACTACTAAACTGCATGATCGTGTATTCAGACCTGAAATTGAGGCTTCTGAAGTCAAAGCTGCTATTGTATCAGCTAAAAAGCTCCAGGATAGATATGAGGAACTGGAGATTCAAATCATCAAATGTAATGTTTCTTTATCTAAGGCTCGTCAAGTTGACCTCGAACCTATCGCATCTCAGTTCGATGCTCTGATCAATGATATTTTAAAACTCGAATTTGAAAATTCAAATAGTGTGAATGTAAATACGCCTATTCATTATGTCCCTCAGGTAAGTGTTCCGCCTCTGGAATTACCTGTTCTCACTGATAAGAACCATGTGTTGTTCTTCGATCTGTTTGATTCGTTAATTGACTCGAACCCAAGCCTCTCAAGTTCAGTAAAATATCAGTACCTACTTAGGAGTCTTGATCCTTCTCTTGCACATTTAGTTGCTAATTTTCGGCCAATCAATAGCGATAACTATGCTTTGGCTCTCAATGCTTTGTTAACTCATTTCACTAACACTCGCGCTACTGCTAGCGAATCTGTTACTCAGTTTCTGGGTACCTCATCTCTTCCTGCTAAATGGAATTCCGGGAATCTACAAGAATTGTTGAAAGGTTTCACGGAAGGGATTTCCAAATCACGTCGCATTTTTAAAGAAAATGATAAGGATTTCTTGGACTTCCTACTCTTTCAGCTGTTGTACAGCAAACTCGACTCAAGTTTGAGGAAATCGTTTGATTTGTCTAGGGATAATACTAAGGATATAGTTAGGTATTCTGATCTTGTAAAATTCCTTCAAGAGCGTATTACGGCTAGTCAGCTTACTAAGTTCGCGGAGTCATGTGATTCCAATCGTTCGCCTGCTGTTAAGGTTTCTGTGTCTACCTCGGTCTGCAAGGCTTCTGGTAACCATTTTCAGAAGTCAAGTAGGCCTATCTCTCTTCTGTCTGAGGACAAGGTGTCATGTCTCTTGTGTTCATCCTCGTCTCATGTATTGTGTAAATGCCCTGACTTTATCAAGTTGTCAATTGATAAAAGATGGGATTTTGTGAAGCAAAATCACTTGTGCTTTCTGGACTTTGCAAAGCATAGTCGTAAGGATTGTTTTTCGAAACATGTCTGTCGTAAGTGCAATACTACTGCACACAATGTTCTCCTTCATCGTGATAAGCCCGAGAGTGCTTCGTATGCATCGTCTCCGTCTAGTTCGCAGGGCCAGAAGTTTTCTGAAGGTTCTCCCCCTTCTTCTTCTGGTGGTTTTTCTCCTTTACTTGTGAATGAGGTCAAGGCTTTATCTTGTATGGCTGGATCTCCCAACCATTCTCTATTGGCTACTGCTGTAGTCAATGTCAAGGACGCTTCTGGTGCCGTCTGCTCGCTTCGATGTGTGATCGATAGTGGATCTCATGTCAACTTTGTTTCTGAAAATGCTGCTCAATGTCTGGGTCTCAAACGTCACCATGATAAGACTATCGTTCAAGGTCTTGGTGGTACTCTCTCTTCTAAGGGTAAAGTGTGTTTGGAAGTGTCTTCTAGGCTTGACCCTAACTTCATTCGATATCTCAGTGCCGTAGTAATTCCTCGAATTTGCGGTAGTCTCCCTGCCTCGCCACTACCTAGTAGTGTAAGCTTGGCTTCTGAAGGCCTGCGCTTGGCAGACCCCTCGTTCTCTCAGCCTGGTGAAATTCATATTTTGCTTGGTGCCTCTGTGATCTCAGAGATTCTGTCTGACAGCCTCCCCTTAATTCGTATTGGTGGTCTGGTTGCTCAGTACTCTCATCTTGGGTACCTGGTTAGTGGCTCCCTTGGGGGTGCGGCCTCGAATCCCACCTCGTTGCTCTCTGTTGATGATTCGCTCACTCAGCTTGTTAATAAATTCTTTGAAGTTGAAAGTGAGAATCACGTCGTTGTTCCTGATCCTGACGATCTGTATTGTGAACACTTTTTCAAGGAAACGACCACTCGTCTTTCTGATGGTCGTTATGTTGTTCGTCTCCCCTTTCGGGAAAGCCCTGTTGATTTGGGACCTAATAAGTTTTGCCCCGTCGCAAACTTTCTGAAAACGGAATCCCGTTTGTATCGTAAACCTGAGGTTCATGCTCAGTATGTCAAGTTCTTCGATGATTACATTTCTGAAGAAAAAATGTATCCTGCTCAAAATAGGGCGCAGTACATTTTGCCTCATCATCCTGTCTTTAAGGAATCTAATGGAACTATGAAAGTTCGTGGTGTTTTCAATGCTAGTTCTCTTGATGTCAAGGGTTCCTCTTTAAACAAGAAACTTCATATTGGACCTAAATTACAGTCTGATATCTCTGACGTTCTCGTTCGTTTTCGCCTGCATGAAATAGGTTTGATCTGTGATGTTAAAGGCATGTACAATGCCATCCTTCTGCATCCTGAGGATCGCATCTACCAGCATATTCTCTGGCGTGATGATCCTGACTCTGAACTCATTGAGTACGAAATGTCTCGTGTCACATTCGGACTCGCTCCATCGGGTTATTTAGCCCAAAGGGTCATTTCGGACCTAGTCGATGTGGAAGAGGAAAATTTCCCTTTAGCCGCAAAATCTCTCAAGACATGTACCTATGTTGACGATGTCTGTCTCAGTGCTCCTTCCGTCGAAGAAGCCATTGAAATCAAATCTCAAATGGTCAGCCTCCTGGAAAAGGGTGGTTTCGAACTCAGAAAATTCGCATCGTCCAAACAAGAAGTTTTGGAAGATTTACCTCCTGATTTTCGGCAAATCAGTTTCAGTAATGATGAAGAATTCATCAAAGTTCTTGGCTTGAGTTGGTCTCCTGATAATGATTGTTTCTTTTACAATGTCAATGCCTTCTCTGGTCCGCTATCCAAAAGGAATGTGTTGAGTTTTTTAGCTCGCATATTCGATGTTTTGGGGTTTTTGTGTCCCCTTGTCTTGAAAATCAAGTTGTTTCTTCGCAAACTCTGGTTGTCTTCTCTCGATTGGGATGAACCTTTCGATGACTCACTTGCCCAAGAGTGGACAAGTTTCTGTGCTGTTCTAAATCTTGATGATTTGCGCATTCCTCGTTGTATTCCAACTGACTCGGCTGTGTCCATTCAAGTTGTTGGTTTCTGTGACGGTAGCAAAGATGGTTATGGTGCCGCTTTGTATCTTCGTTGTGTGTTCTCTACGCATGCTCGTATGTATCTTCTCAAGGCAAAGTCAAAGCCTTCTCCATCGAAACCTCTTACTATTCCTCGTACTGAGCTTCAAGCTGCAAAGATGCTAGCTTCTCTTTATGATGGTGTTCGTAAATCTCTCGAAGAGCTCAGTATTTCAGCTACTTATTTCCTGTCGGATTCTAGTATCGTTCTAGCATGGCTGCGGACTGCCCCGCATCGCCTCAAAACGTATGTCAGCAACAGAGTGGTTGCTATTTTGGAAAAAACATCTCTCGAAAATTGGAGATACATTCCTTCTGAGCTAAACTGTGCTGATATCGCATCTCGTGGTGCTTCTGCTCCTCAACTCGTCTCTTGTGATCTTTGGTGGTCAGGTCCTGAATTCTTGCAGGAAGTCTACCCTGTCTGGCCTGATCGCTCTCCACTGTCGGTCGAGCTGCCCGACGTCGTTGTGGAAAAACCCACATCTCTCCTCGCTCCTCTCGCAGAGCTTGACATTGAGGACGCTCTCATTTCTCGTTTTAGTGACTTACGAAGACTCATTCGTGTCACATCGTACTGCTTGCGTTTCATCGCTAATTGCAATCGCAAAAAGTCACAAAAGGAACTCAGTACTGGTTATCTCAGTATTTCGGAGCTCCGTCACTCGTTGGATGTTCTACTTCTTGGGGTACAAGGAAAGTACTTCTCTGACATTCTCAAGGGCAAACCTCTCAGTCGTGAGCTCTTACCTCTGTATCCTTTCGTCGAGTCCAGCAGTGGTCTCATCAGGGTTGGAGGGCGCCTTGATAAGGCTCCTCTAAGTTTCTCTGCTAGGCATCCCTGCCTTCTTCCTCATCAGTCGGTCCTATCTCAGCTGATAGTTCGCGATGCTCATCTCAACACGCTTCATGGTGGTAATGCAGTCACCAAAGCCTATGTGGCCCAGAAATTTTGGATTCTTGGTGGTAATCGTCTTATCAAGAAGTCAATCTATCAATGTCTCCCCTGTTTTCGACTTCGTGCTCATCCCTCTGAGCCCATGATGGCTGACCTGCCAGCCTCTAGGTTTGAGCAAGTTCGTCCTTTTCTCCACGTGTCCTCTGATTTTGCTGGACCTTTCTATGTCCACGCTGGTATTCACAGTCGTGCTAAAATTGATAAGGTTTATGTTTGTGTATTTTCTTGTCTCTCAACTCGTGCTACTCATCTGGAAGTAGTCACAAGTCTCAGTGCCGAAAGTTTTCTGGCTGCTCTCGATGCTTTCACTGCGCGTCGAGGCAAATGTATCAGTATCGTTTCTGATAACGGTACAAACTATGCTTCAGGAAGCAAGATGCTTGATGAAGTAAAGTCGTTCCTCTCTCAGCATGGTTCGGATGTTGAAAAGCTGCTTGCACAAAATCAGGTCAAGTTTTCTTTCGTAAGTCCTGCCTCTCCTTGGAAAAATGGTGTTTCCGAGTCTTTGGTTTCTGTTATGAAGAAACTTTTCGTGCGTTCCGTCGCCGATCGTCGTCTCACTCTCCCTGAATTCATCACTTTGGTTACCCGTATTGAGGGCGTGATGAACTCTCGTCCTCTTATTCCTTTGTCGTCTGTAGAACCAGGCGTTTTCTTGTGCCCTGGTCACTTCCTCATCGGAAGCCCTATGTTCTCCGTCCCTGAGGAGGACCTGACTCAGAGCAAACTCAGTCATCTAGGTCGATGGCAAGTTATGCGCGTCACCCTTCAGCTGTTTTGGAAGGCATGGCGTCAGCATTATCTAAATACGTTGATCTCTCGCTGCAAGTGGAACAAGTCCACTCCCAATCTCGAAAAGGGTGCCATTGTTCTCATAAAGTCTGAGAACATTCCCCCTCAGTCCTACCCTCTCGGTGTCGTGGAAGAAGTCCTTCCTCACTCTGACGGTGTTGTTCGTGTCGTTCGCGTTCGCACTGCTTCCGGATCTTTGATTCGTCCAGTCAACAAACTTCTTGTTTATCATGTAGACTAACGCTTTATGCATGTCTTCTCTTAGCTTAAGGTTCATATTCATGTATTCTCGGGTTTCATTGTATTTTATTGGGTATATTCTTTATGTTTGTGCTTGCTTGTACAGGTTCAAGCAAGGTCGGCCGAGAATGTCTGCAACCCTCTATGGTGCTCGCTAGATGGAGCGCAATGTCTCTTTTATATATATAAAATTGCTAAGTCAGTTAAACAATAACTTCAAGAGTCAGTGACGCTAAGTTACCAGTTGCACTCACATCTCTTTGTCTCCCGCGCATCTCGGTGCCTTCTTTGCGGTGTTCCACCGTGCTCAACCTCATCAACTCATACTTCTCTTCTCATTTCTGGATCGGATATACATCGCCTCATTCCCAAACTGTATGTTTTATGTCTATCCCTCATTATTATCGTTAATTTACCTATTTTTAATCCTTTGGCCTGACTCCTTTCCGAGGCTCTGTTTGCGAGTTTACGCCTCCTAAACGTCAATGGTAAGTTAACTTCTTTCTCACGTGATCAGTGAGTGGTCCTTCGAACGTATCCCCCACACAAATTTTCTATACCTAGTAGACTAAAGAATACGGGGTCATAATCATCTAAAAGAGTTTAGCAACAACAATTCACATTTTGTACAGTCTTTAAACATTTTACAATATACTTTCTCAGCGTATAAGGGGGAAGCCGTGTGTCTTTTCCTTTAGTAATAGACTTATAACGGTTCCGATTTTTGCTTGCATTTTGAGGAGGTCCAGCATGAATCGCAATCCGTGCCACGTAGTCACGGCGACTGCGATAACCTACATCACTGAATTACCAAAAATAAACCGAGGATTCCAGCAGCAGTACCCAAACAATTCTGGCAACAACTTTGCATTGGAAACACTAGGCCGGTCTCCAAAGGTTGTGAACCATGAAGGTGAAGGGCATCAGCAGAGAAGTCACGGATAACGAAATGGAGTTGTCCGGCTTTAGATCGCAGGCAGGTGCAGGGCCGGCAGCTATCCAGCTATTGCTGAATCCAGAAACCCTCCGGAGTCTCAACAAAAGCCCCACTTATCCACTCCGGTTCACTTAAGGCTAAGACGTAGCCTCGAGCACAAATACTTCGTGGCACTAGAAAGCCCTATAGGGCCTGGTACAGTGCCACCTTTCGTGACCTCAAGGGGGTGATTTGCTCAGAATCACAACCCCAATCTCGACAAGTCGGGAGTAGAAGCTGGGTCCTCATTGATCTGAAGGGTAGTTTGGGGGTAAAAACAACTCTGGATGGTCATAGCAAAAACACTGATACTTCAAGTCCGTCCGGGAATCAAACCTGGGAAACTTTCTCGTTGATACACGGAACATTTACAAGGGAAAGTAAATAGTTGGATTACTGTTCCCTCAACAATTAAAACTGAATATACATTTACTTTTCTGCATACTTTATGAGGAAACTATTGGATATTTATATGTTCTGAAATATACAGGCTGTTTCCGGATGACGGGGCAAAAAAAATATGGCGGGTAGGTACAGCCCCATAGACCATTTTTGGCTAATACATGTGGGGTCGCAGGTCCTTCCTAACTGAGATACAGGGCCGGAACCAGTCAATTTGACAAATGGTTTTTTGCCCTTTTCTCGCTAACGACTTATAATAGCGAAAAAATAAGTGCAGTTTGGGTACCATTTTTAAGGATGGCGCATCGAATGGTGGCATCAGTTTTTCAAATTTCATTTTCAAAATGGCAGATTCAAGATGGCGGCTATCATTTTTTTCTCTGATCTCAATGAAAATTGGTGGTTAGGGGTTTTCAGGCATGCTGAAAATGAATCTGAAAAAAGTTTTTGAAAATTCGAAAACTTTTGTTTTTCTGCCACTCTTATAATTTCATGAAACTCATTCGATTTGTATGAAATTTACAGTGTAGTAAATGATAGACATACTTATTGAAAATCTGTAAAAAGTTTTCAAAAAATCGCACGCGTTTCAAAATGGCGGTGTCGTGATAGTCGTTTCATGGTTCCGATCAGCATGAAATTTATAGCACAGTAATTTGTAGACTTACTTATTTAAAATCCGTAAAAAGTTTTCAAAAAGTCGCGCTCGTTTCAAAATGGCGGCGTCCTAAAATTTCCCTAAAGTTATCATAGACTCATCAGATTTGCATGAAATTTGACGAGTATTGTTATTAAATTCTTATTATTTCATGATTAAACACATTGCTGGACATTCTCACACAACATTTTGTAACGGACTCAACTTTCTGATTAATTTGATTATTTCACGTTATCCAGGTACCTACCCATGTACGAGGTAACCACCTAATTGCCTACCCTAACTTTATTTCCGTCAATTTTTACATAATTATTTCAGATTATTGTTTGTAATTCGTACATACATTAAATTATCAAATTTTGCGAAAATCGGACAAGGTCTACTTCACCTTACGAGTAACTTCAGGACGCCGCCATTTTGAAACGCGAGCGATTTTTTGAAAACTTTTTACAGATTTTCAATAAGTAGGTCTATCAGTTACTACACTGTAAATTTCATACAAATCGAATGTGTTTCATGAAATTATAAGAGTGGCAGAAAAACAAAAGTTTTCGAATTTTCAAAAACTTTTTTCAGATTCATTTTCAGCATGCCTGAAAACCCCTAACCACCAATTTTCATTGAGATCAGAGAAAAAAATGATAGCCGCCATCTTGAATATGCCATTTTGAAACTGCATTTTGAAAAACTGATACCACCATTCGATGCGGCATCCTTAAAAATGGTACCCAAACTGCACTTATTTTTTCGCTATTATAAGTCGTTAGCGAGAAAAGAGCAAAAAACCATTTGTCAAATTGACTGGTTCCGGCCCTGTATCTCAGTTAGGAAGGACCTGCGACCCCACATGTAGTAGCCAAAAATGGTCTATGGGGGTGTACCTACCCGCCATATTTTTTTTGCCCCGTCATCCGGAAACATCCTGTATAATATGTCTTTTTAACGGCCGAAATTAACAGGCTGTGTTGTGATTTTACGATCGGTTAATTTGTGACAAAAATCACAACACAGCCTGTCAATTTCGGCGTATTATATTTCAGGATATCAAACACGAAAAAAACCAATAGGAAATGTATACTCCGCCTAATCTCAGCTATGAGTATTCTATTTGGCCCTCCCGCTACACACTACTGAGTACTTACTCTGCTGGACGTCTGAGTTGAGGCGAAATATCTGGGTATGCAGGACGACAGCGAGCCAGCTGAGGGTGAGCAGCCAGCAGGCGAGGGCGATGCATAGCAAGGGGAGGGTGACTGCCCTGGGGCGAGGGCGGCACCCTTCTTCATCCCCCTCGTGCCTCGTGTGGGGATGATTCCTCAGCCTTCTCCTGAACCTTTTCTTCCTCGGGGGGATGACCAGCTGCTGAACCTCTGACCCCGAGTGACTATCCGTCCCCGCCAAAAGTTCAAACAGTTCTTTGTTGTTGTTTGCAGGCGCCATTAGGATCTCATAGTCCTCACAATATGCACTTTGTTAACGTCTCTTGTTGGCATGTTCCTGAGGAAATTGTTAAGGTTTGACTAACATACTGGTACGTGGGCCACCATTAGCGGCATCATGAAGTGACACAAGTGAAAGCTGGTGCCACGTGCTACGTTTAAGAGAATTCAGAGTCTATTCAATTTGGGGGGGGGGGGGGGGGGATCAAAATAATTCGTCGCTCACAAAGTTAATTTTATGAGATTCAGAAATGTATCACCAGCAGCTGAAGTAGTTCTTGTGCCACGTTTTTCTAGCCATAGATACCTAGGTAGTTATATGACGAGAAAGTATTGTTTTCATGCAAAATGTCGAAATTGATATTTTACGTTTCCCATGATCCTGGGGGTCCCCTGAGTCGAAAAAAGTGGTTTCTGGAAAATGTCCGTCCGTCCGTTGAGTCCGTCATGCTATCTCGTTCACCCGATTTTGATGAAATTTGGTAGGAACCTGTCTAAAAACACGACCGAGGGACACCTTAAAGGAATTTTTTATTGGAAAAAAAATGCGGCCGCTATTGCCAAAAAATCGCAAAAATAATTCAAAATTTGTGTTACTGATGCACCGACGCGCGACGGTACAGTTTTCAATTTATAACATTGGAAATTGGTAAATGTGTTGGCAAATAGATGTTTGAGGGCCGGTTGCAACAAAAATCGAATGGGTTAAAATTTACGGCCGTTTTGAACCAAAGCTCGATCGTTTCGGCGCCATAAATATTTATCAAGCTTTTCTACTAAATGAGACGATAAAATCATACTGTTTTAGTCCGAAACGTTACAAAAAAATATTTTGCGTGAGGTAGTGTTGTGTTTTTGCGATCTGTCAAAAAAACATGTGGACTGGTAGTTGACTGTTTAAAATCGCTCCTGTGGGCTTATTACTCCATTTCATGCAAAAATACAACACTACCTCACGACAAAGAGTCTCAGGTTTACATCCCCCTATAAACACTTTTCACTCGCCCTGTAACTTCGGAGTAGGGCTTGAGGTACGTAGCATTGCGAACCAAGTACGTGTAGTTGACCTTAAGTACCTACATTTATTGACCGATTATCATGAGATTTAGTACATGAATGTAAAACTTCAACATCTGTTATTTTGAAATTTACGGCCGTTTTTGACAAAAATGTGTCCCAAATGAAAAACCACGTTTTTGCATGGTCGTACGCATTTGGGATTACATTGATGGAACTTTACGCCTGTTATAAAGAAAACAAAATCATAAAAAAATAGCAAAAAAACGAAAATTTGATACGGGGCACGGGGCGAGATAGTTAAAGTGCGACTATTGTCGGACCTTTTATTCACCAGCAGGTCTATTCTCGATCTTTTAACACAAAGTTAACATAAGTTTCAGCTAAGTTTAGCATTAGAAGCTTACCCACCAAAGATCCGCAACAGACCCGGAGACAACTATGACATCGTAAGCCCAACCTCGTTCAACAGGTGTTGCAGTAGGTAGGTAGTTATCTGTTAAGCACTTTACTGATATGTATGTAGAATGTATGCAGAAGTTGTACATAAAGTAAACTCAGGCGCAATTTCTGCGTAATATAGTTGGGCTTGCGATGTGAACGTAAGGCGTACTCTCCTTGAAAGTAACAATCAGTTCTACACAAATCTCAGACTCACCTCCTAACCTAACAAGGTCACAAAATGTCTGTTCCATCACTTTCACCCGGTCTGTTGTCAATTTTACACAAACCCGCACTTAAAAACTTTGCAAAATGCATATTTTGACAAAACCCCCTCTCCAGATAAATATAAAGTTGTTTTAAGCTCACTAACGTCAAAAAATCAACAGCTCAGTCAGTTCGTCAGCTCACAACGTTTGTTATTTTTTGTTCTACTGCCACGTGCGTCACATGTTTGACGTGGCAGCAATTTTCGCGCGAAAATGAGACAATGTCAGAAACTTTTCAAACTTCTAAAGTGAAAGAAATTTTATTAAAATTTGGATTATGGTGATAACGAAGAGTTTAAATGATAAGAAATATTTTGAGGCAAAAACGGTGATATGGGAAATAACATAAATTGAAAAAATATAGACGGTTTAGGAAAAAACAACAGGGGGCGGCGGGGAGACCATTTCATGAATTATCCACCGTGCTCAGCTGGCAGCATTACAAAATACTAACTAGGTACCCACCCATTCTGTCACTCGACGGGGACCTACAGTTTTAGGTGGATTCCGAACCGCACAGCCTCGATTGCCATTTTACTTCATACTATGAATTTGTCAGAGGTCAATGCCAATGAGCTTGTTGCATGGTGTCGAATAATGAAGAATCTATAGGTACACAGACATCACGACTTCTAAGAGGTTTTGTAGTAGGTAGGTAGGTAGGTACCTAGGTACCTACTTTCGATATTTCACCTCCTATATAGGTACCAACCTAAAATACGGCCATTGTAAAGTGTAGGTAAGTAATAACTTTTTATTTAGTTGTCAGAATCTAAAATGCGAGAATGTAGAAACTAAGTCAGCTATCAAGGCTACATAATCCAACGATTTCCTGAGGTAGGTATAGGTAGATACAGATTTTTTCCCATTGTCTGAAGAAAACCATCTCTAGACCATGGGCAGTTTTGAGTGCAGAATATGTACCTATAGCTATGCCTTCGTTGAGGTGCTAATAGCAGGAATAGAGCATTTAGCACGGGGTGCATAACAAGCAGACCGAGGACTGGGCACTGAGATTCGCTTGTTTAGATTACGGGCAGCCATGTCCACCTTATCAACCAACCACGTCATAAAACTGAACAAACGCTTCCATACCGATCAGTCGCGAACCTACCAAGGTATGCCACCATACTTACTGTTGATGCTTGTGTTGATCGAAACGTGATCTGTGCATAGAAAAACGATACAAAGTGCATTTCTTACATCCACAAATTACTTTAGAGTGCAGGGGACATTTTCGAACCAGCAGTGCAACTGTGTCGTGCGTTATTGCAACGTATCGGATCTGTGTAGGTACTTAGGTATATACAGGTGCAAGGAAAGCTGTGATAGTGACAAAACAGTGCAAGTGCAAGTGCAAGTGCATGCAACGTTAAGGCCCAACAAACAAAGTGTTAGCAGTTCAACTGACATGTTTCCGTTTTCTTCATTTGGAGATACCTAGGTATCAGAAAATGCATGCCTAGTTAGGTAACCTCTATCCCTAGCGAAGTAGGGATCCAATAAAGAACCCCATCCACCTAGCGTTGCCACGGAAAAATATAAGAAAGCAGAGATTTTTGTTAGGTACCTATAGGTAGGTAGGTACTAACCGTTAAAAAGACATACCTAATATTATATTTCAGAGTTAATGCGAGATCCAACAGATTCCTCACAAAAGTGCCACTAAAAAACGTGCACAAACAGCATTCTGTAAGTGCACAAACAGCATTCTGTAAGTGCACAAACAGCATTCTGTAAGTGCACAAACAGCATTCTGTAAGTGCACAAACAGTATTCTGTAAGTGCACAAACAGCATTCTGTAAGTGTTTCTCCATTCTTAAAGATATAGAATACTTTTCAGAACCAGACCGATGTGACTGAAAGTTGCTTTATCGATCCATTGACTAATCCATCATTAGATAACATTGAAAAGGATCCAATCATTTATTCAAAATGGGAAAGTGAGTTATCAATCATCATATCAAGATAACAAGTCATCGATATCAGTCCTTCGTGTGCTAGCCTGGCTAGATACGTTTTGGTAATCAGGTAACGCAAAATATTGCTAGAAACGTTTCTGAAATGCATCAGAAAGATTTCTAAGCGAATGCCCGTCTGTATCATAAAATCTCTTGTGCAAATTCCAAGCAACTTGCTAAAAAATCGAACGATTCGAAAGTAATATTGTAAGAAATATATTGCAAGATTCAAGAATGTTTCAAATGTTCCACAAAAACTATGCAACATTTTAGCAATATTCGGTGTGTTATTTAATAGTCGTCACTCAACACAGCAGGGTTTCCAAAATTATTTTTTGTTCAGAAGGTGTCACAATGATCTGAAAGAGTTTAGCAACGATAATTCACGTTTTTGTAGTCTATTCACCCCTAGATATGACTGACGTACCCTCATCCAAGACTGAGGAGGACTATAGGATGTATTGTACGGGTACCTCCCTATACAAATTTCTCCTACTGTAGCTTATTAATATGCAGGGGTGCACCTGGAACTTCCTCTTCGTATGTGAGTACCTATACCTACCTGTCCTACCTACTGACTGCCCAGCCACTCCCAGGCACGTCGGAATTCCAATTTTACACGGTAGGTGTTTGTAGTCTTTACATGCCCGTTCCGTTCAACAAAAAAAAATTCTTGCAACTTGCTAGAACCCCGAATATTGCTACAATGTTACAATCTGTTAAGAGGACCCGTGGAACATTTAAAATATTCTCAAATCTCGCATCTTGTATAGTCCAAGTCAGGGCTAGGAGCGTACCGATTACTCATAATTTCTTGCAAATCTAGGGCTGATAAAAACTTCTTCTTAATCAGGGAAATATCTGCTCAGGGTCGGATTGGCATTTTTAGCGCATGGTAGGATATGGAACCCAAATCCGGATCGGCGTCAACTGAAAATCTTCAAGAAATTATGAATAATCGGTACGCTCCCAGCCTGACTTGGACTATAGTAAGTACCTACCTATGCAATTTGCATTATAAACTTCACAATACAGCAAAAAGCATTTTTTGAGACAAAAACGTTGTAGGAATATTTCTGGTCGCACTTGACTTTCTCGCACTTTTTGGGCCAGTGAAAAACGAAAATTTTGATTTTTTTTTTTACGTAGGTAAGTAGGTAGGTAATTATTATTACTTTTTTTTGGCCAGGGCTACGAACAGGGGAAACGGGAAACTATGAAGAATAAGAAACGGACGTAGACCGGTATGTCGTGGAGGTAAGTATAGAAGAGGCGCGATGTCAAAATGCTGTGGAGGTAGAAAGAGGCAAGATGACATGTCGTGGAAGTAGAAGAGACAAGATTTGGCAAGATGTCGGCATGTTATGGAGTTATAGAAGAGGCAAGATGTGGAAAGATATCAATATGTCGTGGAAGTAGAAGAGACAAGATTTGGCAAGATGTCGGCATATGTTATAGAGTTATAGAAGAGGCAAGATGTGGAAAGATATCAACATGTCGTGGAAGTAGAAGAGGCAAGATGTGGCAAGATGTCGACATGTCATGGAGGTAGAAGAGGCAAGATGCAACATGTCGTGAAGGTATAGAAGAGGCAAGATGCAACATGTCGTGAAGGTATAGAAGAGGCAAGATGCAACATGTCGTGAAGGTATAGAAGAGGCAAGATGCAACATGTCGTGAAGGTATAGAAGAGGCAAGATGCAACATGTCGTGAAGGTATAGAAGAGGCAAGATGCAACATGTCGTGAAGGTATAGAAGAGGCAAGATGCAACATGTCGTGAAGGTATAGAAGAGGCAAGATGCAACATGTCGTGGAGGTAGAAAAGGCAAGATGTCAACATATCGTGGAGGTAGAAGAGGCAAGATGTCAACATATCGTGGAGGTAGAAGAGGCAAGATGTCAACATATCGTGGAGGTAGAAGAGGCAAGATGTCGGCATAGCTGAGTGGTTTTGGTTCTCGGCTACGCCTCATCATGCCCTCTTAAACTGACACAAACTACATATCTACGCTGCAGTCAAGAATCCCATTACAGCAAAGTGAAACAGCGGGGCAATGGGTATACAACAGTGATCTCACAAACTTTCTCTCATAATAGCATTGCAGCTCACTTCATTTGCACGATTATCAAGTCCTCAAAATAATGATGTTTTTTCTTTATATTATTTTCGGTAGAAAATAAATCAAGAAGTATACGAGTTCTAAAATGTTACTAGTACGTGCACAGCCACCAATGGTCACGGCTGCTCTAAAAGCTAAACATAGTGTGCTATTCGAAACAAACGACAGCGAGTAGGACACTGAAGAACGAATATTATCGAACGATAGAAATCGAGGTACAATTTACCGGTCTCTATCGAGTATCGATAGAAAGAACAATCCCTAGGCAAAAATGGAACGTTATGTCCGAGCTTGTATTGGAAGTTTTAGCGAGATAATGACAGACTCAGTAAAAGGCCTACCTATAAAGGAATACTCGATAAGAAAAAATATAACAAAAAATAAGGCAATCAAATGACCAATAAATTTAGGTAAGCTGGGTCTCACAGCGGAATATAAAAAACATGGGATATTTGTGATTTACATGACAATACGTATTCAAGACTAGAATTTTTAAATATACTGTGGTAATAGGTAGTTATAGCGGGTGGAATATATTCTGCGATCAGTTTTCAATTAGTAACAAATGCCCTGCGCCAAAACAGTTGACTAAATTCTCGCTAAGTTCTACAAAACAAAATCGTCTGGTTTTGACTGATCGCAAAATCAGTCCCACGTAGCACGGGGTAGTGTTCCTTCCCACTGAGGTACAATTTTAAATAAAGGGTCCGACAACAGTCGCACTTAACTTTCTCGCCCCATAAGTATAAAATTTTCGTTTTTTTGTTGTTGAGATGTTTTTGAGATTTTTTTGCGGGCGGAATTTTCATGCAATCCAAAATCAGTTGAAAATGACCCAGGAGCATCTATCTGAGATCAGTCATACCAAATCTCATAACTGTAATTTTATTACTGTAGTCCCAAATGCGTTCCGACCATTCAAAAACATGGTTTCTCATTCTCTACTCATTTTCAACACTTTTTCGACAAAAACGGCCGTAATTTTGAAGATAACAAAATTCTGGTCGGCAAATGTTTAAGTTGCATAGTTTTACACAAATGAACCAAGTTTCATGACAATCGGACAATAAATGTGAATGGCGCCGAAACGATCGAACTTTGGTCCAAAACGGCCGTAATTTTGAACCAATTCAATTTTAGTTGCAAAGGACCTCGAAGCATCTATTTGTCAACACAAATACCAATTTTCAACGTTATATGTTGAAAAGTGTACCGTCAGCGCTTGTCCGACTAACCAAAAACACAATTTTTGAATTATTTTGGCGGTTTTTTGGCAGTAGCGGCCGCAATTTTTTACCAATCAAAAAATCCTTAAAAATGTTTCTCGGCAGTGATTTTAGACAGGTCCATACCAAATTTCATCAAAATCGGGTGAACGGTATAGGCTCTAGAGCACTGCACGGACGACGGACGACAGACTTTTTCCAGAAACCATTTCTTTGGACTCAGGGGACCCCCAGGATCATGGGAAACCCAAAATCTCAATATCGAAATTCTGCACGAAAACAACACTTTCTCGCCATATAGGTATGGCTAGCGAGAAAGTAAAAACAAATCCAACAGTAACCTACCTATATGGATAGAGACCCCACTTTTATTTGCATGCTGGTAGACTATTTAATTTAAGTTGTGGAAATAAACAGAATTTAGGGTGGAATTTACCAGTGGCTAAAGTCTACTATAGTGCCTCCTAAAAGTTCACAATAGCGTTATCCTACCGAAAAGAAAAGTTGGCGTCTTTCACTATCCTGCCAATAGCGCCCTTATCGTAAATTTAGCAAGTGGACTTTTAACGGCAAGATAAAGTGTTCGGCTACTTTTTAGGGAAGAAAAATTTACTAACTGGTGAAACCGACCCTGACACGTAGGTACGTATAACTTCACTTTCATGAAAATTGGCCAATAAGCTCAGAGATCATGTCAATCGACACTTCTAGAACAGCACTAACAGCTAAACGGTGGCTTTTATCAGTCCAGTTTAACGATAAGTTAAATTTATAAAAATCCCAATCACATGTTTAACTTATTACACGTGGAAGGAGGTTTCTTCCCGTAAGCTAAACATATGCTTGGAATATTTATAAATTTAACTGATCGTTAAAATGCTGAAGGTCACCCTAAATGTTAGTTTAGTTATTTCGGATTTTTTTTTATATTATGAGTTCCAGTTGGAATTTTGTTGCCTTAGCAACATGGGGCAGCCACGTTTAACTTACAGCTAAACACTTTTGGGGGGAAAAAATCCGAAGTAACTAAACCTATCATAAGTGAACAATTTTTTCTACTTATCTAGGGAACAACGATACTTATAACTAACTGGTGTTTACCTTATTAAGAAAAAAATAACAATAGTTATAAATTTTCAACCTGAAAACAGTTTGAGCCCAAATAGTAAACAATTTCTAGTTGTCACTTTCTAGTTATAACTAGTAGATGAAATCAATTTTGCGATCAGTTGCCAGTTAGTTAATCTGACTTCATTTCTGATCGCAAAACTTTTTCCACCTATTACATGAATCCCAAAATTGGATAATATAATGCCTGTTATTCGTGATGTAGGTACCTGCAATAATTATTATCTATTATAATAAAAATGTGAAATTTCGAAATAATTTGTTCAAATTGAAAACCATTTCTGGTGCCACTGAGTTTTTAGGCTTAATTTAGATATACCTATATATATTTTTAAATTGTAGCAACGGCTGTCCACGCCGTGAGAGCAGTCTACGGAGGGAACTGGTCCAACACGGTCTGGTAGGCGGCGGATCTTTGCATGCAATAATGACGTAGAGGAATCAAAAGACGTATGACTTGTAGCTGGCTGTCCACGCCGTGACTGCTGTCCACGGAGGGAACTGGTCCACCACGTTCTGGAAGGCAGGGGACCTTTGGTGGGGGCCGTGCAGGTGGTGGCCTGTGAGAGCTATATCCACCATGGGCTGCTTTAGATACTTTGGCTGGAAAAATAATAAAAATACATTAACTAAAGTACAAGACTTGCAGTTAATTTCTGACGTCAAAAAGACACATTATATTTCAGAACATTTGAGTATCCAATAGTATCCTCATAAAGTGTGCAGAAAAAAATGTAAAAAAAATAACGAATGTAAGCACCAGCGGGTGCGTTGGTACGTACCAAAACATCAATATAGAAGACCCAGGGCTCTTTGTCGACAGCATTAGCTAGGTAGACAAAGTACGTGTCGCGGTCCTGCCACTTGGGGCCCCGCACAGGCCTCCAGGGCCCCAGGGACCAGCCCTGGAACGAGGCCTGTGGCCTTACAGACAGCATGAGGCCCATATGGTCAGGCCCCGTCGCGCGGAACGTCAGGCGCATCGTGCGGTTACCAGGGTAATATTCTTTCCCTGTGAGCTTCAAATGCTGCGGCACTCCCATTGTAGGCGAAGGCCCCGGGATCCAGTGCGTTTTCCTAGAAGAAAATCAATGTACAACAACTGTTACAAGAATTATCCACTGAGCACAGCTGAAGGCGACCTACAGTGTTAAGAGGGTTCTGAACCGTCACTCTCGATATACTTACATTTCATTTGCAGCAGGTACTGTAGGTACTTACTTGACTAGGCTGAGGGCAGGCATGAGGTAGGGCAGGCCGCAGTACAGGTTCTGGTCCTGCTCACAGTCCTGGACCTCTTCCGCCCCCCTAACCTCAGGCACATAGGGCTGTACAGCATGGGGTGAGTTGTAGTCCATGTCAATAATCCAATAACCGCTTTGGCGCCCCGTCTCTAGCCGTGAGTAGTTGTAGTACGCACGCTCCGTATGCTAAACATAGGAACTCGGCCATTAAACCAAAAACATTGGAAGAAAACGTTTTGAAAGTCATGAACAAAGAAAACAAATGGTTCCGTTTTAATTTTCAATAACTTCTTTCCACTTACCACAAACATGTAGCGCTGGGGCCTGGGTGCAACAGGATCAGCGGAGTAAGGGAAGCTGAGGGAGGAGGAGGAACTCAGCAGCAGCAGCGACAGGACGGAGACCCCCGTCAGCAGTCTCAGCACTAAGCCAGGCCTCTTCTCCAACAGAACCAGGGGAGACTGAAATGTCAACAACAACACTCAGCAGCAGTCACAAACAAAAACTACAGCCCTAGAGGGGCTCCGCACACAAGGGGATGGTTTGGTCAAGTTCCTGGGTCTTGCTTCACATGCAGGGTAAAGTAAGGTGACGCGTACTCACAGCGTAGGAGAACAGCATGGCGAAGGTGTGCGTGCAGTAAAGACCCACCACGAGGTCAGGGTTAAGGGATGATCCCACACGGCCCAGTATGGGGATGAACAGGCTGAGGATTCCAACCTGCATCCCTGAGAACTGGAGAACGGGCCCAACCATTCCTAGCAAGAAGACTAGAAGCCACCCCATGCCCGGCTCTGCAAAAGATAGACAAAGATATCAGTCTCAGTATCAATACCAGTGCCAGCGCCGATGTCAGTACCAATAACAGTATCAGTACCAGCATCAGTATCAGTACCACTATCAGTACCCATTAGAATGATAATCAGTATCGGTACCTCTGTCATGGTGTCGGAGGAATCGTTGCGCAAGGGCAGCCAACACTGGAGATATGACCCACAGCCAGGGCAAACACGCTGAGCGGACCTGCAGCACGATACCTAGCACCAAGGCTGCTGTCCAAATTAACAGGTACACGTCTTGATATATCTGCACCACCAACCTCTTACTGCCAACAGTCTGAAACAAAGTATACCTGCATCAGTAGCAGTATCGGTGTCACTATCAGTGCTATTCCCAGTATCAGTGTCACTATTAGAACAGTATCTCAGCAACAGTACCTGTGTCATTTCCAGTACAGGAAGCAGTATCAATGTCATTACCAGTGTTACAACCAGTATGAGTATAGTGTCAGTACCAGTGTCAGTATCAGAATCCGTACCAGTATCAGTGTCAGTATAAGTACCAGTATAATAAATAATAAGTTACCTTGAGTTGCCACCTAGCGGCGTAGAGCTGAACTGCCATGACAGTAGTTATGCACGGTATCACGTAGAGGAAGAGCAGCCATGTTGGCCGGGCGTACCAACTCATGTTACGCCCAATGGCAGTGACAAAGCCAGCTATGGTGACACTGACGGCAGTACAGAGGACGGTACCAAGCAAGACGATGGCCAACGCCTTGCCAAGTTCACGTAGGTACCCCACTTGAGAACCTACAACCATTTAGAATTAGTGAGAAGAGCAAGGGCCAGGCAGAGCCTCGATAGTGGTCTGGATTGTCGACTGAGACCCGGGTCACACCGGTTCGATCCTGATCCTACCAAAAAGTTTTTTTTCTCGGCATTCACCCATTGGCTGGGTAGACCCAGGGCCGACCAAGACTTAGCCAGTCATACCTTTAGAGTGGAAGGCACGGCGATTGAGTGCAACAGCAAGTAGAGCAAGGCCAACAGTGGTAACGTTCAGCACGTTGGCGACAGTTTCAGACCATCTTACAACAACGAGTCCCAAGACGTCGAAATAGACTAGGTTGCCGGGGCGGTGGAGCGCTGGATCGGCGAGCTGGTGCGCTGATGTCAACCCCCTCACCAATGCGAGCACATTGTCACCTGTGCGCTGCAGAGTACCGAGGGGAATCTGTGCTGCGTCGTCGAAACGCGTGTGGTAGACGTAACCGTTGGTCGACCACGCGAAGTCCAGTCCTGGAAAAACAAGTGGTTTCTTGGTGGACTCGCCGTGGTGTAGTGGGAAAACACTAGACTCGCACGGCTAAGGTCGTGGGTTCGAATCCCGGTAGCAGCAATTTTTTGTAGGTAGCACGGATGTCACACCAAATAAGTTTTCAATCTGTTTACATATTTTGTTCAGACTTTATGAGGAAACCATTGGATATTTAATTGTTCTGAAATATAATATGTATATTTAACGGTCGAAGTTAACAGGCTATGTGGTGATTTTACGATCGATTGATTTTTATCAACAAATTAACCGATCGTAAAATGAGGATGCCTGTTCATTTCGGGCGTTAAAAAGACATTTTATATTTCAGAACATGTAAATATCCGATAGTATCCTCATTAAGCGTGCAGAAAAAACGTAAACCAGAACTAGAATAGCATCTTCATCGTTAATTTGTTCACAAACTTGTTCACCTTGCCTGGGTATTGTAGCTTTGTGCAATAAGGGCTTTAAATACGAGATCTGAATGCATTACCTTACCTTACCTATCCTCATCAACTACCTACTGGGTACTGGTAGCATGTGACAATCAGTTATCACTCAGTTCGGTTCAAGTACATATCCACAGAGCTTTACGAAATTTCAGTCAGTCAGTCAGTCAGTCAGTCTGGCCACATGCGATGCATCTCGGATGGCCATTCTGGCGAGTTGGCATCCTCGGACGTATCATTAATGGAAAGGGATGGCAGTTTTAGGGTGGGTACCCGCCATCCCTGAGTTGCCATTCCAGCCATTACGGGACGCATAGTGCGGGGCCAACTTAACGTACCTGAAACGTTGCCAAAGTCACGGAAGACTCGGAAGTCCGTATCACCAGGCACGATCCCGCTCTCGAAGATTTCCTGAGCCATCGAGGATGCAAAAGGTCTTGGCACTGTGTTGGCGTACGTCTAAAAATGAAACAATTCCAAAATGTTCAAATAATCCAGGCTTAAGATCTAGTCCCAAGCTGTAGAAATTTTTTCCTAGTGAATTTTGCTCGTTTGTGTACGGAGGTCACGAATGGTGGGACCAGTGATGGGGGATTTTCCGGAAAATTTTTTTTTCGGAAAATTTCCGGAAATTTTCGGAAAATGTGGAAATTGTTGGAAATTTAGTGTTGATTGGCTGTATAACGCCTAACAGGCTTAGCTACTGGTGGATTATGTGATGCCGCAGTAGTTGCCGACCTCTTAATCTCTGATAAGTATCATCCGCGTCTAAGAAGCCACCAAAAAGCTCAAAACTGGAGCTCTGGAGTCTTTAAGTGTATTAATAATTAGTTCAGAATGCTATTCTGAAGATAGCTAAAGTAACGGTTTAAGATTTCTGTGAACGGTAGTTGATTTTCAGGTATATTAATAAACGACTGGTTTAGCCCCAGCTGCAAACGGGACAGTAAAAAACCCCGCGAAATTCAAATATTTCAAGTTAAAAAAATTTATATGATTATTTTTTTCGATTTAAAAAAAAGTCATGGAAAGGAAATTTTACTAGTTGGAAAATTTCCGAAATTTCCGGAAATTTTCCATGGAAATTTTCCGGAAATTTTCCGAGCCCCCATCACTGGGTGGGACTCTGTCTCTTCTAGAGCTATAACACTCATTGTTTTTAAACAATTGGCGGTAAAGTTTCGGAACAGGATAGCGGTAGTTAGCACTTAACTGCGGATAGGTTGATTAGCACGTGGCTGCCAATACCAGTTAACAGAATCAATAGAGAATGAGCTCTTTAACTATTCATTAAGAATGTAGACACAATGGCATTTGTTGTCGTTTTCTAATGTCTGCTTTCTGAGTAGTAAACTGTTGGATATTTACTTCGTCCTGCAATATTAACGTTTAAACTACAAATATCACATCATATTTTAGAATAACCAAGAAGTTTCATGTGTCGAAATAAATCATTCCGAATATTCTTAAAATAAATATAGAAATTTGTGAGACAGTGATAAGTGGATTAGAGAAGAGTTTAAATATCTTGCGGATAAAGTGGTCATGGATGAAACAAGTTATTAGGCTTTCCTTAATCTTATCGCCAGTAGGCCTTAATGCAACAACCTTATCTCTTCCGGTAATTATCACATAATGCCGTTAACGCCCCTTAACGCTACAGCTTAGTATCCAAGTAGGACAACGATAGTGAAGAATTCTGTTCAGGGACTTTGGAGAAAGGCTCTGAAGCAAGAGGATCTTGCCTGATGGGAAACTCGACTCCTGCCTTACCTCCATGATCCAGGGGCTGTTAGGTCCGGACTGGAAGAGCACCTCCCTGCCCCCGGCACCGCAGGCCTCCAGGTTGACGAAGGCTCGGACTTGGCTTGCCCAGCGGTGCTGGGTGATGAACCCGTGCGAGGCGTGCATCAAATTCTCCTCAGCCCCGTTGAAGAGGAAGATGACGTTGTGCGTGAGGGGCCTTGGGGACGCAGCCAGCACGTGCAGAATCTAACAATAATAACTTTCTTATAATAAAGACGAAATTTTTGGAAATCATCGATATCAATGAGAAATATATGGTCAGTTGGCGGCACCACCAAGTACCACCTCCCCATCCATCGTGACCCGGCCCTCAATGTTCCTCTAAAGAAAACCATCTATATTTACCTCGAGCATGTTTGCGCAGCTAGCGCCATCGTCACTACCTCCAGGCGAGTCAGGGACGGAATCAAAATGGCAGTTGAGAAGAAGACTGTGCGGCCAGGACGGGTTTGTCTGGGAACTTAACCTGACAACCACGTTAGGTACGCCCCGGTACCAGTTCGTCAGCCCGTCCAGGAACTCCAAGGGGTACGCCCCGCTCGCCCGCTGTACGTCCAGCTCCACCCTCTTCGACGGATGAGCAATCTTCATAATACTTTCTACTTCAGACTTGAGGATTTCCACTGCTAGAACTTCATTGGCGTGGCTGGCAGACACACGGGGACCTTCAAAATAAAACGTGACACCAGGATGAATACCAAACATTCCATCAACATGGGTGTTCAGTAGGGGAGGGATCTACCCCAACAGGGAACACACTTCATTCTTCAACAAATAAAAAGTTCTCGCCAACAAACCTAGTGCGGTGAGTTTAAGCAGCCTCGTCATAGCTCTCTCTGCGATGAAGTGTTCAGGGTGTGCGGCAGCATCAGACAGCAGCAACGGCTGAGGAAGCTGATAGTTCTCCATGTAGAGCTGCAGGGAGAAGAGCGAGACGTACAACAGCAGGGTCACACTCACGACGGACGCAGGCAAGGTGGTAGAGTTGGCCCGCCGCTTGGACGCGGACGTGACGTCACCCGCGCCCGGCAAACCCTCGTCCAGCACCCCGTCCTCGTCCACATCCTTACCCTTCCCTCGCAGTCGCACTCCATTTATCGCCTGCAACGGCAGATTTGCTCACAATTACACTCGAATGTTAAATCACTGTATCAGCTTACCTAATACCTACCTAAGTAGGTAGGTACTTTACCTACAGTAAAAAGTACCTAGGTACCTTATCTGAAACCTAACCCTAGGTAGCACTTCAACAAAATGCAACAGGAAACAGTCCTCTGATCACTGTAGTGTGACGGATTGTATAGCACCTGCTGAATTACTAATTATATACCAATCACGCAGGTACCTACCTACCTATTTACCTAGGTAGGCACTTGAGAAAAACATAAGTTTAATAGACATTTACCTCATCATGTCGGCGATTCGCAAGCATTTTCGACGGTTAGCAAAAAGATCATCAAACCAATGACCGAACTAGTTGACACAGAAGACTATTGCAGTCACAATAAGAAACACTAAAGATTCATTCGAAATGGATAATAGGCTACGTCGAGTTGTGGAGTTTGGACTCTCATCGTACAACAACAAGAATAACCAGATCAATGCCATGACACCTGTAGCCACACTCGCTTTGCCATAAGCTAACCATGGGCGTCACATTTCCGCAGTCAGAGTTGATTCCCGTTGTCTTGGCAACGACTTTTACGCGGGAAAATTGCGTCGTCTGCTAAATTTAAACTTCGTGCACCTTTTGGTTTTTTATTTTTTCTTATTTTTATAGCTGCTGACATTAAATAGTTATTATTTTCCTATAGGTACCTACAAATTGTGGCAGGTACGAACGATAAAACTGGAGGTGAAATTACCGGTAGGCATCGATCGAGATACCAACACCTAGGTTTATCCGAGGAACAGATGTAAGTACCTATGTAGGTACCTATCCTCTACAGTTAGCAACATCCGAGGAAACTGTTAAAAAAAATCACTAATGTCAAATCGTTACAAGTTAACAAGATTCTAATGTGAAGTAGGGTAGGTAGGTAGGTAGGTATTTTACAAAGACAAACAGAAAGAAACTTAAAAAAAAATGTATTGTGTCGTCATTTTAATACACAAAAAATGGAAAATAGTCAGTCCTTCCCTCTCCGCAAGAAGATAAAATCTTCAGCGTGACAATAACATGTCTCACAGTCACGTACCCCACTGAACGCAATCTGTCCCGGGGAGCTATCACAGAAGGGAACGCGAGGGGTGTCACAAAGTGACAAGTGCCACAGTCACGCACGGCACTAAAGACAATCTGTATCAGCTACTAACATCTTCCACAAAGTCACGCCAGACTCCTTCCAGCAGCTCAGGCCTTTGGTCCCGAGGAGCTATCACAGAAGGGAACGCGAAGGGTATCACGAAGTGCACCGTGCGAGGCGCCGAGCCAGTCTCAAAGTAGTGCTGAAAAAAAAGGAATACTCAGTGAGTCCCATGAAATTCAGATGATCTAGATGTAGATGTTTTCTGATCGGCATCCACCTCAGCACCTCAAGTGAAATGTACATCGAGGCTGTCGTGGTTCGGAACGCAACGAAAACTGTAGGTCCCGTCGTGTACTAACACGATGGGTAGGGAGCTGGTAACTGGTAGTGCTGCCAGCTGAGCACGACGAATACAAACTAACTTACATTGATAGGATTGCCTTTTACTTTCTTCATAGCCCTGATACGCCGCACGATCTGCATGGTGGTGCGGCCTCGCAGAATGACTTCGTGGATGAGATCTGCTGCTGCTCTGTCCTTTCCCTGATTTTTGTCACACCTGACAGAAAAAGGTCAACGGTTACACTCATTAGTCATACCAAATCTTAGCGGTAACACCTACCTGAATGAACAGGAAAGCACACAGGGAAAAGAAATTTAGGAAGTTGAACGGTGTGATGAAATGTTAGGCTTTAGAAGGAATCTACATTTGCTACTTGTTTACGTATCTATTTTCCAACAATTTTACGACTCAGGGGTGGCGGATCCCCATAAAAATCCCTCCCCACTGTCAATATGTCTTGGGATGCCAACTAGCCAGCCAGAACAGGCCACATACCATCTTGGATACTTCTCCAGATGTGGCACGACTTGCTCCAGCCCGAGGGCAATAAGCTGATCCTCAGCCTCAGCGAATTCCATCCGAGCGGGGAAGTCACTACGGAAGGGTTGCTGGGGTAGGAGAGAAGGGTACATAAACACCTGACTGCGGGCAACAAACCCCAGCCAGAGAGGGTGGAAACTCGCGCGAAATAAAAGCTTGCGTTGCTTCGCGTCCTGCGCCAATGACATCTCCTGGTCCATGTGTCTGAAACAAATTACTAACGTCAGAAAGCAGTTGGTTACGTGGAGATATTACGATCGAGTAATTTTTGACAAATGTTTTATTGACAAGAACGATGTATATTATATTTCAGAACATATCCAACAGACATGTGCCTAGTGGGATGCAGGGTGGCAGCTTTCGTGAGCTCTGTACACAAGGGGGTGATCTGGTCACAATCAAGCCCAGGCCACAAGGGCTGGGTAGGCAATATTCACCAGAAAAAATCTCATAAAGTCGGGACTAGATCCTTTGTCCTCTTGTTTAGTAGCTCAGTAATATTTAAAAATAGCGGGGTTCTTACTTAACGACGGCAGCGCCTTGTGAAGTAGTGAGGAACTCCTCCCACTCCTCGACAAGCTGTAGAGCTTTATGGAGGTTAAACACGTTCACTACAGACCGCGAATTCTGTTTACCCAGCTCCACCAGCTGTGCCTAGAAACGTAAACAATCACATTATAAACCACCAATCAGCGTCAGCAAACCGAAACTGAAAAGGATGGAGTGCAGATTTCCTATTTGATTACGTTATTCTTGGATCACTATTTTAGGGCACTGTTTGATACTGAAATTTTCTGAAATATAATATCCATTTAATGTCCCAAATTAACTGGCTAGGCTGTGATTTCACGATCAAGTAATTTCGGATGAAAATTGTATCGTCAAAAATCACTCGATCGTAAAATGGCAAAAGACCTAACCAATTATTATTCAGAACATATCTAACAGTTTCCTTAAAAAAATGGCCGGAAAAAATTTAAACACACAGTCTGTATGGTCACGCTTAAAAATCATAAACAGTTGCTCAATCTGCCTTTGACGCATACCAGCATGACTTTGCAGTCGACAGCGACTTCGGAGAAGAGATGGTGCCAATGCGTCTGCAGGAAATGCTGTGTGAGAAGCTGCGTATGCTGCCTCATCTGCTGCATCAGCAACAGCTGCTGACTACGCGTCATCCCTATCACGCTCGGTTCTGGCGGGGGAGGGGTAGGTGGACGCGGAGGGGTAGCTGGACGCGGAGGTGGGGTAGGGGAGGGAGGGGTGGCAGGTGGAGGCGGAGTAAGCGGCTTATCTGGAGCCTCCTGTGGATAAAAAGCACACTTAAAATAGTATCAAGGGTAGAAAAAACGTGGCACCAGAACACTTTTTATGCCAATGATCCGTTCTCTAGCTACCAGGTGATCACACAGCTGATCACTCCCGAAGAAACAAATCCCTCTGCAGTTTTTCCGCAACATGGCCATCCATCATTCCCTGGGAGAATTTATTCATCTCAAACACTGGTGTGAGTGTTCTATAGCCACAGGGAGCACTCTTGAAAGGAATTAGTTATCTCAGGTGTATTCAGGCTCAAACCTTCCCAGTCTCTAAGGCGTGCTTCGAGCCACCAGGCACGCACTGACCCATTATCCTGTACCCAAGATAATCGAAGAGGAAAAAATCTCAGTCTGTCAGAGTTCGATATACTCATCACCTCTTGTCTTGTACAGCTACACTTACCTTGGCCTCATCGTCACTGGACTCAGCAGCAGCATCCCCCAGAAGCTCTATCATAAGGGTGCGTAGCTCAGCACTGGACACGGTCACCGCCCTATCTCTCCTCAGCTCCTCCCTGTCCAGAACTTCTTCTTCCCCCGCCACTTTGTACTCCGGGTCATCATCCTCGTCTGCATCCGCCGTGTCATTAGACAACGGTTGCATGAACTCCTTCAGGAAGTTCTCCCACTCCAGGTTGTCGCACTGCAATCAACAGTTCAGGGGGTTGCCTAAGTAGCTTCCCACCTCAGTACCTACTCCATAGGAGAATGGATAGGTATTGTCGAGAGAACCAATTACTTAATGGCCATTTTGAAGGGAGAAAAGTTCTTGTCTTTTTAATACAACAGGCTAAGAAGAGGGTCCTCCTATAAGAAAGGGACTAATAAGGTCACCTTACGAAAAAAACGGTTAACTTTGTATGATGCCCCAGTAACAATTGTTTGCTTTTACACTCCATCAGTCTTCTCAGCCTGCTATTTAGAAGACAAGAACACTGTTTCTCTCTCAAACAAAGTCTTCTTAGGGTAAGAGACAGATAGACAGGTTTGGGTATAGGTGGAAAAAATGACCTCCAATAGCTAGTTCTGATTCGACAATTTCCAGAAGTGGAGAAGCGCCCTAACTCACCTGGAAATCGTACATATCAGTAGTGATGTCAGGAGGTACAAACGCTTGCTCTATAGTCTCTAGAGGCGTGCTACTCAGGCTCAGCTTCGAACGCGTTCGCTGCCCAATACTTTCCGGCGGTTTCTTGAAACTGAATGCTGATTGGTTGGTCGAAGTAAGCACGTCGTTATGGCCCTGAAAAAAGAGTTGCCAAAATTTTTAGGTACCTACAGACTGAATTTGAGCAAAATTGGTTGAGCGGTGTCACCTCAGGCGCACGACACGCAAATCGGACGGGGACCTCCATGGGAGATTCAAACATAATTTGCTTAGCCCACGTATTACACACGGGCGAGAAGGTGAACAACTACGTTAGCGAGACCACTTAAAAAATGCAACAGTCAAATGTAATGTCAAAATCATCTTACTTGGGAGTCTTGGGCACTGTCATCAAGCAATCGAGGGTCAAAGGTCTCGACATAACGACTCACAGCAGAAACGTCCAGTGACGACAAACTAACAGAGTGTCGTCCTATAAAACGAAAAAACATATCATATTATTTCATACAAGTACGTATACAATGACTTTTTAAGTCAGAATCTAGTTAAGGGTCCTCTTAACCTGACGATGCATTTTTTGCCGCCCTAAAGATTAACATTGCGAGCGGCGATTCATTTTCAAGGTTTACCCTTGGTTGGAAAGACACAAAATTTTGCCTGTGCTTAGCCCTAACAATGTTGTAGGTCGTCATCGAAGCAGATTTCCCAATTTCTCACTGGTTTCTTTTATTGCAACTGTTTTGCAAATGCTAGCATCACATACCTCAATTTTTTAAAGAGAAAAGTGCTACATCTCGAAAACCAGTGAGCAATTGGGAAATCTGCTTCGATGACGACCTACAACATTGTTAGGGCTAGGTACAGGCAAAATTTTGTGTCTTTCCAACAAAGGGTAAACCTTAAAAATGAATCGCCGCTCGCAATGTTAATCTTATGGGCGGCAAAAAATGCATCGTCAGGTTAAGCGGACCCTTAGGTTGTGACACAACGGTCGAGTAATTTTTGACAAATTAAGACAAAAAGACCCAGGATCTACAATAGTACCAACGTGTCTCAGTCTTTTCTGGTGAATCCAGCCAGTTGCTGGGCCTACCCAGACCTGATGCATACCTTACCTGGCCTGGCTGGGAGAATACTCGACAGTCGGGCATGATTTTAACCATGGCTTGACCATACCTGACTCATCGTCGCTGTGATCCTGTAGATCCTCCACAGTGGGCCTGTACTCCTCATCATCCTCTTCTTCAGGCAGTTCTTCTCTAATAAGCACCAAGTGCTCGTTGTGGGCCGCTGGTAGCTGTGGTGCCTGAATGGGGGACAGCGGCCACAGTAAATGGTTCAGGTTATTTTCCTCACGAAGTTTCCGCGTCTTGGACCGCGTCAGCTTCGGCTCCAGCTCCATGTCCTCACCCGCGTCCCGCATCGAATTGCTCACCATGGCCAGCACACTCTCGTTCCCTATCACGTACTAAAAAAATAAATAAAAAAGTAAAGGATCTGTCAATCGTCGCACTTGACTTTCTCGTACTTCTGAACGCAGTAAGTAATAATATCTATAAAGTGGCGCAAGTAGTGCACATGTATCACTTTAACCTTGCTTCGTCAGATGTGTGTGGGCTGCACGTGGAAACTCTGACGTATATTACTTCTGGAATATTAAGTGACAGGTTTTCGGAAAATTTAAATCGGTTAAAAACGTTTCTGATGCATTTGTCTGATTTCAAGGTTATCAGACAATTAATGTAGTCCCGAATTCGTCTCAACGAACCAATTGTCAACTAATTGAAACAGAGAAAACAAGCATGCTGTGGCCTTTTTTAACGATAACTAAAGTATTTCGCAGAACGCTAAACTCACCCTTAAAATACTTTTAACTTTTTTTACAGTCAGACTTGTTTTTTTAGACTTTTTCTCCAGCTCCCGCTCAATGTCCTGTTCGATTTCTTTTTCAATGTCGAATGATCTGGAGCGTTTCCTCTTTTTCTCGCTGGTGGGCAACACAATGTGGAGGGTGGTTGAGTCGTTAGAAGTTTCATCGTGCTGCGGAAAGTCCAGGCTCATTTCCGGTTCTTCGTCTACAGCTAGACGTCTATTTTCACCCTCCAACAGTCCTATTAAATAATCCAATTTTTTATTCATCATCTGGTAATACCTACGATGGGAAATTGATACTTACAATAATATAATACAATACAATAACCCTTTATTTCATCCAAGATAAACAATATTGGATGAATGTGAAATGTCGAGGGCCCCGCAGTTCCCGTGCCCTTTTCCTACTACCACTCTGAAGTGCAATACCCACCTATGTTTCTTTGTTTATCTGTTTCACAGTCTTGTTCTCCCTCCTTTCTTTGGACATCGCTGGAACCTTCACAGCTAGTACTCTTTTCAACTGCATCAACACCCACTTCAGTTGTAGGCTGAGAAGGTTGGTCTGCAGTGGGTTCTACTCTTTCAGCCACAGAATCTTCAATGATATTATTATCTTCTGTCCCTTCTCCTCTTTGGGGTTGTTCTGGTTCCACACTGCCGGCAGTAGAAATATTGGACTGAGCGTCAGTAGCACCCTCGGCTTCAACTTCCATGGTTTTATAAAGCGTTGAACGGCATAAAAATGTACTTATAACTCGTGGAGAAAATGCACTATCTGTTATTGCACAACCTTAAACCAAAACTAACACTTTAGCGCCTTAATTCAAGTTTAAAACAAACAAAAAACCAACTTCCTGCGTATCTGTTTACAGATTCATTGTTGACGCCGCCATGTTGCCATGACGTCACGACGTGGGATTAGGCAAATTGCTGCCACGTTTTGTCTTCTGCTCTCGCGCAGCCGCGGACATTTCGTCACCCCGAGTTCGCCATTTCGTAATTCCGTGCCCTTCTTTTTACCCATGTTCGTTTAATTGTCTCCCCGTCCTAGCCCTTTAAAGACTTTATTTACAATGGAAACATTATATTCGTGTAGAAAGTGTGCGTTGTGTTGTATCCTCGTGTTATTTGTTATTCTATCGACCGAAGCAGGTATGTACACTTCATTTCCTACTTTTTTTTTTACAAACGGATCAATTCTGTGTTGATGTATACAAATAAGGAGATTAGTGCTATCATAGGCGTAGGCTAGGGGGTTATAAGACACAGAGGCGCAGGGCTGGGCAGTTTGAAAGGGTCACTCACTTTTGGTCACGCGACTGCCTCGCTGCTTTTATATCTACAAACCGCTCGCTGTAATCGATTTGGATCCATGACCTAATGTGGGTATTGCCTACATCGTTACTCATGGCTTAAGTCAAGGGTTAAGTACGTGATACTTTTTGCCCTGTTGTTATAGGTAGCTAAGTACTTAGTACTAGTTACTTGAACAACAAAACCTATCTAACCCCTCATTCAGCCGTGTCGCTTGTCGTACCATAAGTAAACATGAGTAGTAGGTATACATAAACGTGGTTCGATTCCTGGCAGTGGCAGATTTTTTCCTGTAAGGGACTGTGTTTTTCCTTGTGTAGCTGTAGTGGGCCTGGATTAGTGGCAGGTTACTGAGCTACCTATTAAACAAGAAGACTCAGGATCGAGTCCCGATGTCGAGATTTTTTCGTGGTGACTCGTGGCGTACCCAGCCCAGGGTTTCTGGCCTTCACCGGCTGAGGAAAATCTCGACTCGAGCATGGTTCTGACCAAATCACCCCCTTGTGTACAGGGGTCACGGACCCGACTTCACCCTGGCAAGGCTGGAGTGGACTTTGCATTACGCTGGTTAATCGTTGATGATGATAGTTAATTAGAACAAAGCAGGGCGGAGCCGGCTTGTAACTCTGTCACAGCGTCATTGTCGTGTTTTGGCACACGGCACGGGTTTGTGATGACTGCTGGGCTGTAGCACTGTAGCTCTGGCGCTGGGCCAGCAGTTCACGACAACGTGTGCTTTGTGCTGTATGGCTGCCCGATATTAAGCAAAAGCTGCCCACCTGCTCCTAATCGGGCTTTGTTTTTGCGCTGGAAGCCAACACTCTCCTGTCGAAAGTCTGTTTTCCAGCACCTTCTATACAGAGTCTGTTGTCCAGCTCCTGCTCCTGTTCACAGTCTGTTGTCCAGTACCTATACTGTCCAGCCAGAACCACCTTTCGTGTACACAAGGCGGCTATTTCGTCAGAATCACGCCCCGCTCTCTAGTTTCCCCCAGTGCCGGGCAGAATTCACCAGGAAACATCTCGACCCTCCAGATCTAGATCCTCCAGGCTTTACTTAGGGCTGGCAGATTTAGTTTAACAGACAAGACTCAGCACTTGGGCAAAGTTGAAAGGTAAATATAAAGGGGGGAATAGCGTGAGGCGGCGAGGACTAGATAACGCTTCGCTGTCGCTAATTCTGTTGCGTGCTCCCCTCCTCGTAATCTCCTTTACTTTTTTCAACGGCAAATGTCGAATTAATAAACATTCCGACATTTGTTAACGCCTTTATTTACTTTTTTTATCATGAAGTAGTTTTCCCTGTTGGTTATATCTGCTTACAAAGTAAGTTCGCCAACAGAACTGTACCCCCGAGCAATCAGCCTCACTTGGTGGTTGGGAGTTTAGAGGAGCTCTGAGAGCCGCAGCCGCAGCCGGATCATACCGGTTCCTTCCCGTTCCTGTCAAGGTTTTTCTGATCGGCATTCACCTCCGATACGTTCAGCATGTCAAGTGAAATGTATATCGAGGCTGTGGTGGTTCGGAACCCACCTAGAACTGTAATGCTGCCAGCTGAGCACAGTGGCTCGATTCCCGCCAGCTTATTCTGCACATTTTACAATACAGTCCTTCCTACTCCATTCCCACAGGTTGGCCCTGAAGCAGTCTCAAGGTTGAGGATGAGATGCATTGTTCGGTATAGTCAGGTTCATGGGAATTACTGGAATTCTCCAGTAGCTCCAGTAATAACTCTTTATGACCGACCGCTACGACTATTCATATAAGTGACAGACAGTACTGTGTTTACCCCCACTTGCGGTTTTTGACTCCCACCGTTGGCGACTGAAATGTCTGTCATCTTTATTAGTTGGCCTTGACCTTGACGTGTAGGGCTGTGAGCAGTGAAGCTAGAGGACCAGGGATCTAGTCCCAACTTTTTGAGAATTATTTTTGGTCAGATCACCCCCTTGTGTGGAGACGTCACGAAAGAAGTGGCGACTCAGGAATGGTACCCACAAAAAACTGCCATACGTCCAGGGATGCCAGCTTACCAGAACGACCGTCCGGGGCGCATAAGGTGTAACGCTTCCTTTCTTCTGTATGAATGAGGGGTGAAGGTCAGTAAGGGCGTGCCTTCTGCCAGTTCCCCTCCTCCCCTCCCCCATGCCAGCCACCCTCCCCTCCCTGCCAGCCCTGTGCCCTTTTCTTGCCCTCTCCTGACCCCATCCCTTTCCAAGTATTCTTTGAAAGACTTGTAAGGTCATGCAAGTTTTGTTCCACTATCCATTGTTTGGACGCTTCCTCATTCTTTGTTGCCTACTCCGTGCTTGGAGCTACAAGAGAGGTAGTGGGATACGATACCTTTCGTGACCTCTCTACATAAGGGGGTGATTTGGTGCCCGGTCACGATCTTTACAACATTTGTCCAAAGGTACAGTTATACGCGATGTTAAGTTGTTTAAAAACGTAAACCTGGGTTTTGTGCCTCGTCTAATAGCGCCTGTAGACACCTAATGGAGGATACCGGTATTGACAATTGCGTTGACTGCTGCTAGGAGACGTGCGGTACGTCGGGCCGTCGGAGGTGGAGGAGGGCGCGCCGTTCCGCTTGGAGTGTCACGTTTCCGAGTTCGATCCCGTGAAATGGACGGTGGACGGGGCCCGCGTTCCCGCGGACACTGTGTCTGTGACCAGGCCCGCGGGCCCGGGGCATGTGTCCTCCGTGCTAACGGTGGGGATGGCCCGGCCCGAGCATGGCGGGGAGTACCGCTGCTCTTCCTTCCTCGGGCCTGGCCACCGCGTGCTGGTTCGGGGTGGTAAGCCTCCCTCCAGTCCTCCTGTGCTCGCTTTCACTATCAACACAAATCGTGTGGATTCTTGGGGGGAGCCGAACGGTCGTTGGGCAGCTAAGACCATGCATTTGGTGCTGGATGCTTTCCACAACCTTTTGGTGGTAGCCCCTCGAATCGGCAAGAAAAGAAGCCAGGGCTGCAAAATTTGCGTGTTGTTCGGTAAAATGAGAAAATCTTTGAACTGGCTGGTCCTGCGGTTTCGTAGTGTTGATATCTAACCAAGCATGGGCGAGTGGAGTGGGAGTGGTTTACCCTAACCTCGAACAGCCTTCGAACTAGTGCTTAGCTTTTGGGGTTGAGTAATGTAAGATTACTTCCTGACTAGGCTAAGCGGAAAAGTTAGCTTCCGTGGTAGCCCGTGAGCCACAATGTCTCAGCGCAGCGCCGCGGGAAAATGAGGTAGCGGCCACCCCGTGTGTGTAGAAAAGTGAGGTGTCGACTACCCCGTGCGTCGTGAAGTTCCCGCAGCAAGTTTCCGCTCCTGAACTGTACGATGTTTGTACATAATTTATCGTGATTGGGTGCGATATTGGCGGGTGATACGTGTGGTATTTGCTATTGTGTGCTGCTGGCTGGAAATAGCTCATCGAGCTCATAGCCTGAGTCACTCACAAAGGGAGTTGGATTTGTCCTATCGCTCGTACTTTGCATTCTATCCTTCGTTCGGCCTTATTGTGGATGAAAGGGAGCTAGGTAAACAGCTAGATAGGTAATATGTGGATGAAAAGGAGCTATAGGTAAACAGCTAGATAAGTAATATGTAGATTTATAAGCAGGTAGCCTGTAGATGTGACATGCAGCAGATAACTTTGTCTGTTTGTAAGTGACACATTTTCTGCCCATTTTGAGAATCTATAAATAACGGTGACTTTTCATAGATGAATTTTCAGCTGTTGTACATATTATGGGTGTATAAGGTACGGGTATTCCTGAAATAAACCCTCACTTATGTGCATGGGTGCTGAGAGGCAAAACTTGCAGGTCTACACTGCAATCGATTTCAACAACAAAAGTGCCCACAAACTATGAGCTATGAGCTTTACCCTGTCAACTATGAGCTTTACCAGAGAGGCGTCAGTTTGTTGGGACTCCACGGCATTTGCCTCTCTGGCCCAGACCGGTAAGCGCACCTCCTACCTTGACATTGTGTTTTGGTTGCAGTGTCGAAAGTTCAGGTGAACTATGACTTCGGGACGTACAAAGTGTTCGAGTACCGCGGCTCGCTCGTGCTGCAATGCAATGTGACGCAGGACGCGGGTGACGACGCCGTCCAGGTGACGTGGCTCAAGAACGGCAAACCTGTCGTGGTAGCAGACAAGACCAAAGTCGACAGTAAGGACGGGCTCCACACCCTTACCGTGGGGCTGGCCACGGACCAGGACGCGGGCAACTACACGTGCCAGATCCCCAACACCGAGCTCCGGGCTGACGTCACTGCTGTCTGTGAGTACTCGATACCCCGTGGTCTAGCTTTTGAGGAACACAGGTTCAATCCCGATCCTGTCAGAATTTTTCTGATCGGCATTCACCTCTGATATGCTTAGCATGTGAAGGGAAACGTATATATCGAGGCTGTAGTGATTCGGAATACACCTAAAACTGTAGGGCCCCGTCGTATATTTATATGTGGCGTGGGGAGTTGCTTTGGTCGGGGGTAGGGCAGGGTAGGGGAACCAGTACCTTGGGAACCTCATTGGATACAGGGTGCCACCTTTCGTAACCTCTATGCACAAGAGGGTGATTTTATCAGAATCACGCCCGGCAGCTGAGTTTTCAAAGAAAGCCGACTTTCGATCGGATGACCTCGAGTGACGGGTCGATACGTTATCTGTGAGTCCTCATTACTTATCATTATCATTCTGTAATCTCTAATCAGTAACGATATCTCGCCCCAAATAACCTTCGCCTGTATTTGCTGAGACTATTAGCATTAAGGCTGGGCAATGGCTGATGACGCTTTTCTAGCGCCCATAAGGTCAACGTTGCGAGCTGCAAATTACCCCTTGGTTGGAAGAACTCTGGATTTTTCCATGTCTTCTTCCTTCGTAGATATAGCGGGCTGAAAATTTTGATTTCCTGTTTCATAGTTGAGACAGCCCTTGTCAGACCTTGATATATATCGATATCTTTTGTTGATGGTTCCTACAGTTAGCTTACAGTGAGATATAGGTAAAAAATATGTGGAGCTTAGCAGAAGTAGCCAAAGCTTACGTCACTTCCGGAATTCCCACCTGAAATCTGGCAATTTTAGAGTGTGAAAATTTTTTATTTAGTGGGCAGAATCTAAAATGTGACAATACTGAAACTAAGTCAGCCATCAGACTACATACTCCATGAGGTATCCACTGATTTTTTCCCACGGTGGCTTTTTCGAATTTAACAGCTTTGCGAACGCTGACCATCAAATATTTGACCGACGACTAAGAAATCGGTCCTTAATGAAACAATATGATTTTGGCTTACATTCGGCGCCGTTGAAATCGATGTGAAATTAGGACGGCGGCTGACGTCACTTCCATTTGTAACTTAGAATGAAACAAATGAAGCTGATGTGGGTGTTGACAAGTCAAGGAGGTAGAGAAACATCAGAAACATCACTTCAGCTGTTTCTCTCTCTACCAGTGAGGAAAAATTAAGATCTCTGGAAATGACTTGATTTTGTAGTCTGCATGATGGCCGACTCAGTTTTTACACTATCTATATGTTGGTTACTGAATGAAAAGTTATAAGACTGGAAATTGGCGGGATTTCTGGTTGATGGGGGGTTAAAAGTTATTGGTCAGTTATGACGTTTGTAGGTCACTGGGCATTCTTGAAAATTTTCTTGTTGTTAGTTTTTTACAACCTACCATGAGCCCAGTAACAACTACTTTGTCCCAATACAATATTTGCCATCAGCCATGACGTAAGCCTGACAAGGGCACAGCTTCTCTACTGTCTCAACTATGAAACCTACCCAAACCGGTGGCCAAAATTTTCAACCCCTCTATCTAAGAACGGGGAAGACTTTTAGGATTGGTCATGACCGCTTGAAAGTTCCTATTTGCTGACAACTGTTTATTTATCACATGTTCCTGAGATGTTTTTAAGCTGAGTGATAGCGACAGCGATTATTTCCAACAGCCTAAAATGGAGAAATACTGTCTTTTCTCAGACCTTTCGTGTTTATTTCCAGTGAGGACCTACAGCAGGTTAAGGTGAGCCCCGAAGTTCCAGGAACACATATTATCCATAACACTGTGCAAAATCCTTGGGAAAAAATCTCGGCCCGATGGAGTTCGAACTCGCGAACTCCTGTCACTAGTTTGACATTCAACCAGTAGATTAAATTGGCCCTCAGTTTAAGACTGTTGTATGTTTGTATTTCAGTAAAGCCCCTGGTGAAGGTGCCGCCACACACCAGTGTTGTAGAGGGAGAAAAACTCACCATCACTTGCAATGTGTTCGGAGTTCCAGTGCCTAACATATATTGGATCGTAGGTAAGCCAAGTTTTTTTGGTCAGCTTATACAAGAGATAGAGTCATTTTGTCATCAAGCCAGAGAAACATATTGTCATTTGTGACCTCTTAATCCTGACAGTTCAAGGTTTTTTTTTGACAATTTTTTGAGACACTTGGATATTTAAATGTTCTGAAATATAATGTGTTTTTTTAAGCGGGACCACTCAGTTTCGGCCGTTAAAAAGGCGTATTATATTTCAGAACCCAATAGTTTCTTCATAAAGTGTGCAGAAAAAACGTAAACAAATAGCGAGTGATATTCGGTATAAACTGGCCATGTTGTGATTTTACGATGGAGTGATTTTTGTAAGTAAATTGCTCGATCGGATAATCACAATACAGCTACTCAATTTCTGCCGTTAAAAAGACATACATACATAGGTACATGTTTAAGAAAATTTAAATATCCAATATTTTCCTCAAAAACATTGCGAAAAACATCAGTCTGCTGCCACGGGTTTCATGATTTATGTCTTCCGTCTCAACAGGTAATAAAACATACCTGGAGTCAGAGGACCGGGTCAAGTTGCTGAAGAACAAAGAAAAAGAAGTCCCTAATTCTGTTCTGCAATTGGACGAAGCGAATATGGATGACAGAGAGATGTACACGTGTGTGGGAGAGACACGTCTAGAAGGGCACACCTTTAACGCCACTTCCGCCACCTTTGTACGAATCAAGGACAAAATGGCCGCCCTCTGGCCCTTCCTAGGCATTTGTCTTGAGGTACGTATTATATATACGTATTGGATGAAGCGGATATGGATGATAGATATGTACACATTTACTGTGGGGGAGACACCTTCAACGCCACTTCCGCTACCTTTGTACGCGTCAAGGACAAAATGGCTGCCCTCTGGCCCTTCCTAGGCATTTGTCTTGAGGTATGTATACACGTATTGGATTAAGCGGATATGGATGATAGAGAGATTTACACATTTGTAGGGAAGACACCGTCAACGCCACTTCCGCCATCTTTGTAAGAGAAGAGTCTGATACGAAAAAAAAAACACAAAAAAACAGTTAACTTTGTAAGATTGCCCAATAAGAACTATTTCCTTTGATCAGTCTTCTTAGCCTGTTATTTTATAAGACCTGGAAATCCTTTTGTTTCTCAAACAAAGTGTCTGTCTTCTTAGGATAATCGAGACAGACAAGTCTGAAGTTATGTTGGTTTGAATATAGTTTGTTCAGATATTGAAACTATGAAGGAGTCAGTTTTTGGTGGCTGATATGGAGGAGGTTGTACCAACTTAACCTACTAACATATTAAGTGATTGAATGATTAATCAATTATTGATTTGCGATTGCAGGTGATTGTTCTGTGCACGGTAATCCTTGTCTACGAGAAAAAGCGCAACAAGACCGAGATGGAAGAAAGTGACACCGACGCCAGCCCGGACCAGTATGTATTCAAACTAAAATAACCTTAAGAGGGGAGTAGACACTATGACATCATCATTATGGTGAACGTGAATGTTTTTCTAATCATTGAAAAACCTGAGATCTCCATCGTTATTGGTTGCTTGCCAGTGATTGGTAGAAAAAAATCGAGCGATCGCATAGTTGTGTTATGTTTTTTTTTCGGCCTTTTTTTGAGGAAACTGTAGGAAATTTAAATGAATATCATGTTTTTGTAACGTTCGAAATTAGCTGACTGTTGTGATTATGGACCAATTTTTTATTGACAAAAAATCACTCAATCGTAAAATCACAGCATAGCCAGTTAAGACGACGACATCCATAGCTGGGGGACTTCGGACGTTGCTACGCTTTTAGTTTTAGAGGAAATTCCACGAAAAAATTACATAAATTTAAGAAAATGTATAGCTAGTTCACTGCGCTGATAAAATTGTGAAATTCATCCCCCTTGAGAAGTTAGGGGGTGAAAAGTAGATTTTTTTTTCTCTTAGAAATCTTGCTGCTCCCAGAATTTTACGAGTCTTGATACGATTCGTGGAGTACGTGCGTATAAAGTTGATTTGGTGTGACACGTGTCGCCAAAATAAAAGAAACCCTGATGCCATTGACGTAGGGGTGGTTTACACCCTCCCAGGTATTACGGCCTCTACAGCCTAGGCATTTATCCTTACGAGGGTGAAAAAAACGATTTTAATTTGCCAAAAGATATTGTAATGGAATGTGGTAGTTATTTAAATTATAAATGTACGCCAAAATATTTTTAAAAAATATTGAAATTCGCTTCGGAAATTGCAACGTCTCGTCAACATGAATATATGCCGTTCTAATTCTACAGACAGCGAATGTTGACGAGGCCCGCTCGCTGGGTAGTACCTATACAGAATTGCATACTTAGCTTATGCCGCATAAGTCATTGGATGGACTCCACGCAACAACGCACTAACTAGCCACAAATTAGTTGGGGGGACTGGATGTCGTCCACTTAATTTCTGACGCTAAAAAGGCATAGTATATTTTAGAATATTTAGCGTCCTGAAAAAATTGTCGGGAAAAACGTATAAAAATAGTAAATGTACCTGTACTCCGTCTTAGCGAGAAATCTCGTACCTTGGTTTTACAACTGTGATTGATTGTCTTGTTGTTACAGAAAAAACACGCCAGACCACGGTAAGGACAGTGACGTCAGACATCGGAAATAAGCTCTGAGCTCGGATTGGTTGACGCCCCGACACCGGCGTCTGATTGGCTACTGATGATTTGATGCTCACGTGACCCGCTTGTACTTAGTACCTATTTCTTGACTTGAACTTGACCATGCTTGTACTTACATTCAGAGCGCCATCTTTAATTTCTAGAGCCTAGACTAAAGTGCGATACTCGATTGAAACTGGTACGTGCAGAACCATTAGCGGCAACCTTGAAGTAACGCAAGGTGGTGGGCAATGTTTATAAACAAACCCATGCAATGATCAAATGCAATACTCACTTGTTCAGTAAATAAACACGGTACTGTAGAGAAACACAACGGTTACCGTGGAAATCACAGAGTAAAATTTCGATAGTATCGATTGATAGTTGCGACAAGATGGTGGTGCAATTACCGGTATGAATCGAGTTTCGATAGACTAAAGTACTTATCCTAGATACTGTTAAAATGTCGCAGTACAAAATTTCGCCCTTTTTATAATTCTTGTGAGTTCCGCTTTGGTACTGTGTCATTTTTTATTGGCCGTTCGTAACTTTGTGGGAAAATGAAGTTAAGATGGAGGCAAATGCTGTTTGTTGAAATTTTTTATTTTTTGTTTTGAAATATTCTGTATCTCTGAAATTAGTTTGTTATGGTGGGCACAGCTAAGTTGCGACGGAGTACCTATGCATTTGCTGCTTACGTTTTCTCCGTCCAATTTTTGAGGACTGTTGTATTTTCTGAAATATAATATGTCTTTTAACGTCAGTAATCAACTGGCTATGTTGTGATTATACGATCGAGTAATTTCGGACAAATTTTTTATCTACAAAAATCACTCAAGCGTAAAATCACAAAAGAAGACATATTAAATAATTGAGAAGAATTCAAACAAAAAAATTGTCGGAAGTAAGCAAATAGCAAATGGATATTCCGTCCAGCAGTGTGTGCCTCTAGAACCTTTCTTCTTTCGAATATCTTGTCTAAAAATAACATGGATTTAGGTATCCTCTTCCAAACTCAGCTCCATATTTTACATTCAGGGACACCGTTCCCGCCATAACACTCAAGTAATTTTTGACAAATTTACGACAAAAATCACTTATCACGAAGTTTCTGACTTTATATTTCAGAACAAACAAAAGGGACCCTGAAAAACGTCAACAAACAGCTTTATGTCGACAGTCTTGAACTATACCAATTTGTTTTAAACAAGTGCATTGCGTAGTGATGCTGACCAAAGGTTTTTTGTTTATTTAGATGTTTCGTGGGAGCGATGTCGTATTTGTAGCTGTCAGTCTCTAGAATCTAGAGAGCTTACTCTTGGATTCAATATTTTTCCATAAAAGTTGTACCTACCTATGTACCTACGTTTTAAATATCCTGACGTTTTGAAGCCCTCAAGGAGAGAGTTGGAACAATGGCGGTTGTTAGGTTGTAGATACAATGAAATTGGTTTGTGTTTAGTAAGGACACATTTCTGAGGAAACTAAGACTGTTCTGAAATGTAATATGTCTCTTTAACGTCAGAAATTATGTCTCTACGTTGTGATCTTGTGATTTTGAACAGATTTTTTTATTGACAAATCACAGCTTGCACATTATATTTCAGAACGTATCCAAAAAACTCAAGCATTGTGTCTGCAGCTTTAAGTGAGAAAAATAGTTGAAAGATTTGATGGTGGCTCTACGTGACCCAAGCCCAAAGATCTTCCAAACGTACAGCAAGTTTGTTTACCTTGAACGCTACGGGTATGATATCTCGATTGATACCGGTAATTGCACCTCCATTTTTATCGTTGGATAATACCTATTTGTTCTCCAGTAAAAGCTAAACATAGTGTGCTATTCGCAGCCATGTTTTTTCGCGTGTGAATGGCACCCTATGTTTAGCTTATAGAGCAGCACGCACCAGTATCATTTAGAACTCGTAGCTACGGGTACATAAGAGTATTTTATAAACACAAGTTACATTGTGGTCTTTTCTGACATTTTTCTTAGTAAAATGTTGGATATCTTTCCGCTTTAAACTATAATAAGTCCTATTTAGAGTAATTCGCCCTGTTATGTGATATGACTTTGAAGTTTGCGTTAAAGACGATTAAAAAAATTTAACATGAACATCTATTGTTTTCCCGGTGAAGTAATGATTTTTACCAATCCTGTCTTTAGTTCCTGCAAAAAATCAGGGGTCTGGGTGTTGGTTCAAGTACCTATAATTGACTTCATAACGGTTCTGAGACGACTACTTATTTGAAAAACGCGATTGTGTTGCAGGGCAGAGTTGTGCTATTCGCATCTCTCCGAAACGCGATTGTGTTGCAGGGCAGAGTTGTGCTATTCGCATCTCTCCGAAACGCGATTGTGTTGCAGGGTAGAGTTGTGCTATTCGCATCTCTCCGAAACGCGATTGTGTTGCAGGGTAGAGTTGTGCTATTCGCATCTCTCCGAAACGCGATTGTGTTGCAGGGTAGAGTTGTGCTATTCGCATCTCTCCGAAACGCGATTGTGTTGCAGGGTAGAGTTGTGCTATTCGCATCTCTCCGAAAAGCGAGGGCGTTCTCACTGCTGTTCATTTGTCACTGACGCCTTGACGCTACGACATTCATTTGTTCAGCAGACTAAGGCTAAATTTCACCACCTCA